>CABFOW010004981.1:19176-37160 GCA_902141385.1 Timema californicum | reverse complement strand
CATGTAATGAGGATGTTGGAGTACATGAGATAGTAGAGGAAGCAAGACTGAGATGGTATGGGCATGTAATAAGGATAGAAAAGAAAGGAATCCCAAGGAGAATGACAAAGATAAAGTGAGGAGGGAAAAAGACCGCTTGGGAGACCAAGAAAAGATGGAGGGAGCAGATAACAGAAAGTGTATGTTTGAGTGAAAGGAGAAGAATATAAGCGAAAAAAAAAAAGAAGGAAAACTGTTGAAAGGAAAGAGAAAGATGTAGAGAATTTTACTAAATGTACCTGGCCTTAAACAGTTTATTACTGTTGATATTTTTTTGTACACACATCTAAGTACATTCCATGAATAAATAAATAAATAACACGTTTTAAAATTATGTTGAATGCATAAAAAGTGATTAAAGCTGTCAATGTTACGAAATGGTAACTGAGAATTGAAGAATCGAGGTTAAAATTAAGAAATTAAATTGATAAAAACCAGGATCGTCACATACCTAGTTAATTCCCTTCCTATTTTTGAACCCATCTGGTAATAATTTAAGACAATACGTACCTGTACACATTATATAAACGCAGAGCAAGATCCATATCTACAGTGGCCTTGAGACGCCGGTAGAGGGGGTCCGGTACGATGGCCAAAACTCCTTCCTCCGGGGCAGAGCCTGCCACTGGCGGGACACGGTTCCTGGCCTGGGAGTAGAACTCGCTCACTAGATGACCTACGTCAATGCAGAACAGCTCTGGAATCTTTGCTTGGGGGATAAAGTCCCCAAACAAGGCATTGCGAATCGCCTGTACAATAGAACAAACTATGAGCTTTGGATGTTGTTTTATTTGTACATCCGAGTAACAGTAAGGACCGTTTTGCAATAAAATAGAAACTACTATAAATTTTTGGGTATTTTCTATTTGTCCGATTCTACATATCTTCAGGTACTTTAAAACATAGTTTCTGTTGTTATTTAAATATTAGTCATATCATGAAATAAGTTTTTGTAGACCCTCGTCATAGAAGTCTGCAGCCAGCGAGGGAAGCCATTCCTGAACTGTCATTTTCACCTCGTCGTCAGCGTTGAAATACTTGCCGGCGAGGAACCTTTTCAGATCCAGGAAAATATGGTAGCCTAATCAAGGTCTGTATGGGGGGGGGGGTGATCCAATTGCAGGGAGCCAAAAGATTTGATGAGCGCTCGCATTTGAACGGCAGAGTGGGGCCTCACGTCATGAAGCAACAACACACTGACAGACAGCTCTGTCTGACGCTGCGTTTATTTTCGACTGCACAGCGAAGTTTCATCAAGGTCGGATAATACACAGCTGCGTTTGTAGTTGTCAACGCACATGCGTGAAAGAACCAACACACAGNGAAGCTGTGTCAAGGGAGGTGTGCACAAGGAGTATTATTATTATTATTATTATTATTATTATTATTATTATTATTATTATTATTATTATTATTATTAGCACCGCGTCTTACTACCCGTTCGGGTTATACGCACTTACGCTAATGTGTAATGGTAGGGTGATTGTGAGATGAAATGGAGGACCTACAGTTTAACGTGGAATCCGAACCACGGTGGAGGCCTGGCATTCCCCACATTCACAAGATGTCTTGTCAGAGGTGAAGGAAGGGTTTGGTAATCAAATAAATCTGTGCCGGGACCGAGGATTGAACCCCGGCCGCCAGCATAGAAGTCCGACACCTTACCCCTAGACCGCCAGGTCACCCTAATAATGGGAACTATGTTGAAGGTAGGTAGAATCGAATAAAAAAAATTACCCCAAAATATTTAGTAGTACCTATTTTATTGCAAAATGGTCCTTACTTAAAAAAACACTTCTTGTACTTAAAAACCATTTATATGTGGACACAAGACTCAAACATGGTACCTTTGGTTTAGTTAGCCCATGCTCGTACCACTGAGCTATCCAGGAGTCATCTAGTACTCAAGGTAATTCTTCACTTATATTTTAAGGCAAAGTCTGTGATGGACGTGTGGAAATCTTCAGCCACATATGAACAATCGATTAATATCACGAGCTATCAGATAACACGACCACCATCGACTCGGGAGAACTTTATGCCACCAATAGGGGGATTAAATAAACAAACTATTAAATTAAAGGGAATGCCAGGCCTCCACCGTGGTTCGGATCCCACATTAAACTTAAGTCCTCCATTTCATCTCACAATCACCCTACCATTACAAATTAGCGTAAGTGCGTATAACCCGAACGAGTAGTAAGGCGCGGTGCTAATAATAATAATAATAATAATAATAATAATAATAATAATAATAAATTAAGGATGTTAAATTCTGTTCCTTGATACTTACTGTCAAAATAATTGGATCATAATATCGCAATTTTCAATATCTCAATTTCTCGCTCTCGAATTCCTAAGTTTTAGCATTCAAACCAAACAGAAAAATTCAGAATTGAACATTTTTTTTATTGTATTTCGTATTAGTTTATTTGCAGTTTCATTTAAATACTGACAAATTGTAAACGTTCTCAACAAGAACACCTTTGCATTAATTACAATAGTTTTATTTGATAAAAACATGAAATAAGTGCGATGAAATGATAATTATGACCGAGGTAGTATCATCTAAAGAATATCCGATTGAAGCTTAATATTTAATTTCATATAAGACTTTAATAATAAAAATATTAATAAGCCTAAACTACTCTTGGCATGAATTTCCACAACTAGGTTGTGTGTTGCGGTGACCGTTCCTGGATGCCACAATGTCTTACTTATGACTCTTTTTTTTTTCATTTTAAAATATATTGTTCTTAAATTGTAATAATTATTTGATCTTTATTTGTTTAAAAATTATATATTTATTAAATTCAAGCTTGGCGACTCACTACTTAGAAGTTAATTCCAGCTCGACTGAGAAGTAAAACAATCTTGCAGACCCCTAGGAAACAAGTCACCCCTAAGGTTCTTGGTAGCGCCCGTCGCAGCGATACGACAGACTTACCGTGAGATGATCTTCACTGTTCACCTCCACGGGAATACCGGAATACTCCCACTTCCCTTCGGCCACTTCTACGGTGAGCTGGTGTAAGACTGCGTCTAGAAGGTAGGCAGGGCGTAGATAGGGGCAGTTTATCAGATTGTAGGTGCATTCCGGGTGCTCCTTGAGCCACTCCGACTCGTTGGCCGTGTGATTCAACACGATGTCGCAAATACTAACCATCTAGCGATTGGACAAACATTAGAGATATAATTATATTCATGAGAACTTAAACTTGAAAAATAGGCAAGCCATAACTAAAACCAAGCAAAATTACAAATTCAATTTAACATAATTATTTCAAGCATCAAATGAAATGCCAGAAATGTAAGGAAGTGCTGTATAGATCTTACTTTGTTCCCATAGTTACTAAGCAGCAGAAACATGGGCATTGAATGAGACGACAAGGAAAGTGGAGGCCATGCGAATTAAGTTTGTGAGGGGCATGTTAGCTGTCATGAGGAGAAACAGGAGTACATGAGATAGTAGAGGAAGCAAGGGTGATATGGACCTACCTATCAAAAGTGACAGTTGCATATACCATGAACTGATGTATAAATACGCGAAAATAGATATAGTGATTTTTGTCAGATAAAGAAAGTTCTTCCTATGAAATTTTGAATGTACTTTACCTTCCAGTCTCTCTTCATTTTGGTGATGAGTTCCGCAATATCTTCGATGGTGATGATTTTATCCCCCTCATTAAAGATAGGATTTAACTTGAGCTGCTCGCTCAGACTGTAGGATGAGTTGGAGCCTCCCAGTTCCTAGACACACCATTATTATTATTATTATCATTGCGTCTTACTACCCGTTCGGGTTATACGCACTTATGCTAATGTGTAATGGTAGGGTGATTGTGAGATGAAACGGAGGACCTACAGTTTAACATGGAATCCGAACCACGGTAGAGGCCTGGCATTCCCCACATTCACAAGATGTCTTGTCAGAGGTGAAGGAAGGGTTTGGTAATCAGATAAATCTGTGCCGGGACCGAGGATTGAACCCTGAACCCCCAGCACAGAAGACTGACACCTTACCCCTAGACACACCAACTAACATATTAGATGTAACGGAAGAAAATCCTACATACTTAAAAGAGCCTGTCTCAGTCGACTAGCCATAAAATCGGATACGCCCTTATCGATCGAGATTGTACCCAAGTGCAGTTATCTGAATTCTTAATTTAGAAAAAAAAAACTACATGGCATGGCTTCAACCTACAATTACAAAGCTTGTACTCCATATTCAGGTTTATTTTAGGGTACTTTCAGGTAAAAAAAGGGACTGAAATAGGGACCTCTTAAAAAAAATTAGGAACAAATACATAAATCAAAAGAATGTTTTTTTTTGTTTTTGTAAAAAAGAACTTACCCTTAAGTCATTTAAGCCAAATAAATGTATAAATCCTTTCAATATATATTAATGCTTTTACCTTACTCATCTCTAGCCCTTAAATTAAGCCATATCTATGATAATCAATAATACAAGAGATCTTTGTAAAGTGAAGTTCGCCCTCACCAAACCCAAATGATACGAATTGTGCGTAAGCAAACACGTATCGTACCTGTATAGGGGTGAAATGGATCATGTTGTAGCCGCTCTCCTTCGCGACCTTCAGTTTGCGCTCCCAGCTGTTGAAGGGTCCCAGAGATTTTGCCAGGACTGTCTGACATTGGATGCAGTCAAGGGGTAGGATTTCTTCATCCCCGTATCTTAGCTCCGGGTCCACTGTGAAGAAACCTGATCCCTGGGGGCCGGCGCAGTCGCTGAAAACAAATAACGGCTGTATTACTTCATACACATAGCAGCGATGAACAAACAAGGCACAGTTCGAAGGTTGGATTTAGAGGAAGTGAACCTACATTTGCGTTTAGAGAGTGGAAAACCATTTATGAAAAAACCTCGGTACACCTGACCGGAATTAAAACCTCGATCGCCTTGTCATCGGCAGACCAGTCTATTATTATTATTATTATTTAGCACCGCGTCTTACTACCCGTTCGGGTTATACACTTTAAGTACTAATTACGCTAATGGATTAGGAATTGGGAAGGTAGAATTAGAGGAAGTGAACCCGTATTTGCGTGGAGGGAGAGTGGAAAACCATTTAGGAAAAACCACCCCCCAGTTCACCCGACCGAGATTCGAACCTCGATCTCCCCCGTCCTCAGCAGTCGAGCTCAACACGACTAGCGCGTTAGCCAACTACACCACCGAGGCGGGTCCAGTCTATTACAAGCGTGACATGACACCATGACCTAGTCGTGGGGGTCAGGTCACCAAGTATGCGCCCAGCCTTAAACTAGTCTTTTTAACATTTAACTTCAAACATAATTAATAACCTCCTCAGAGCAATAACAAACTAAATCTCTATAGTAAAATATATGAAGCTAGAGTAATCAAAATATTTAAATTTAATTCATATCTCGCATTATCTGTTACCTGCCGTCGTAGACAAAGTAGTAGTGGAACGCTCCGGATACGCGCAGCTTGACCTGAGCGAATGCGGCCGTCGTGTCATTGGCCGAGTTCTCAGAGTTGTACTGCCAAGGGACTTGGCGATACGTGTTCCTCGTAAACTCCTGACCCTCGTCCGGGTGGTTAACGTAGAGGACGGCTCGCCGGCCAAACAGAGAGGGCCCCAGGCAAAACCGCAAAAGCCAACCTAAGTCGACATAAAATGACAATGTGATGGTTTTCCTCACTCCAGATAATGCGGTAAGAAAGTTGTTGACATAAGGAACTTGTTATTTTTTTTCTAGAAAGTCTTAATGCGATTACAGAAATACCTCACTAAAACGATAGTTTAGCCCCCAGACCACAACTGCAAAGTGAATATGGCCTTGAAGTGAATCATACACGTTTTTCTATCATTTTCTAGTACATATAAAACCCTAAAAGCATATTTACACTATCCTTTATTAAGTATGTCATTGAGTTAGGCTTAAAAAAAATTATGAAAAATTATAAATCAAATACAACACTACAGTCTAGTATTGCTAACCTTAAGACCGCTGAAAACCCCCTTAAGAGTTAAGAGCATGCCCAGTGATAATAGAAAAGAGCCGGATTGGTTAAGAGCCTTAAACCAAGGTATCTGTGTGTTTTTAAGAAATAAGTCCATCTAATACCAATATTTATTTAAATGTAAAGGTGACCTGGTGATCTAGCGGTAAGGTATCAGACTTCTGTGCTGGCGGCCGGGGTTCAATCCTCGGTCACGGTCACAGATTTATCTGATTACCAAACCCTTCCTTCACCTCTGACAAGACATCTTGTGAATGTGGGGAATGCCAGGCCTACCACCCGAACGGGTAGTAAGACGCGGTGCTAATAATAATAATAATAATAGTAATAATAATAATAATAATAATAATTTAAATGTAAAGTTGCTGCACTGATATCATTTCTTTATATAAAAAAAAAGTAATTGATTAAAAGCTCAACATATTATAACCAGATTCGGTGACCGCATGGTCTAAGGCACTGCTCTCTTGATAGACCAGACCAGGAGATCCGGAACTGAGTTTCACCAGTCTTTGTCCAGGGTGTCACGGAAAAACTAAAACTTATGTTATATAGTGAGATGCAACATGCAAATTTTTAGTATTTGTACTCGTAAATATTTTGAGGAATGAAATAAATCACGTGAGAAAACATAATGTATTTTTTCTTGTGGAAGGGCTCCCTTTGTATGATTTCCGAGGTTCTAATGGTCCCTTGAAAACTTGGTGTGACGTCGGGCGCAACTCTCTCCCCTATAGTCTGAAAATGGACTGAGCCAAGGCCAGATTTTTTTTTTAATATCGTGTGAATTTAATATTGTAAAAAAAATCTGACCTGTGAAGGGCAGGCAGCGTGGTCTCTAAAAGTTTGGTAACTCCTTGACTATACTGCCGATGATGGGGAGATTGTGTTTCAATCCCAGTCGAGTGGCTTCTCCCGCCTCCTTGAGATGGTTTGCCACTCTCTCTCCAAGCAAATATGGATACATATCCTTTGAATTCAACCTTACTCATCCCTAGTCTATTAGTGTAATTAGTATATAAGCATTGAGCCTGAATCGAGAGAGAGCCAAGTATCGGCGGTGCATCATCTGATGAAACTGTACCTTTCTGCACGCGGTGCAAGGTGCCGTCAGAGTGTTCTCCGTCATTGAGTGTCAACACCCGAACTTGCCCGGCCTCGCTCTCATTCGCAGCCATCTTATTGGAAGTCTGAAAAACAGGACAATCAAAGCATGTTTCATTTGATAAAACGGCGAAAAGACAGAGAGCGCTGTGAAAGTCAAATTACGCGGTAGCTTTCCGGTCGAAATAAAGGATTTATTTTAATCTGTTGTTAGATTAACGAATTATTTAACAGGAGACTAACCCTCTTCATTAATCGAACGGTCTAAGGTATCCCTCTAGCAATAGACTGGGATTTCCAATCACGAGGAGATCGGGTTTTAAATTATGATCTGGTGTACCGAGGGTCATTTTTACTTCATGCGAATATGGATACACTTCCTCTAAATTCAACCTTTCTCATCCCTAAGATATTAGTGTAATCAATACATGCATGTGCAGATCGAACAGGTAGTAGAATGCGATGATAAGAGGAAAAAAATAATCAGACTAAGACTAAAACTATAGTCTTATATAAAAGTTAAATTTTGTCTAGTGTGTAGATTTAAACTAAATAAGAAAACTACCGTCCAATTTTCATAGGAAGAACCTTATCTGACAGCTAGAAAAACTACAAGATCTACTTTCACGTATTCATACGTCAAGACATGTGATCTGCAGCTGTTACTTTTGATATTATCAATACCTATAAAGTGACACAAATAACAATAATAATATAGTAAAATGTTACCAATGTTGACCGCAAAAAAAAGTTTGTGCTTTATGAAAGGCTCTTTCAATAAAAATCGAACCCTGAGGTGTCTTTTTTTTAAAAAACATTTCCTACTTTGATGATTCCCGCTGGTAGAAACAACCCCTCACGAACGCCAGGACACGACTAACATGAAACGAAGACGACACCGTCTCTAACCAGCAGTTGTCACGGTGGTAACTTGGTGCACTGTTTCAAACAAGTATCGTGTTACTATTCTTCCAGGGGCATAATCCAGGACTAGCGTTGCGAATAACAAACCTGTATGGTTTCGACTCTGTTGCTCACAGTGACTCACCATACACACACACACATTATGATGGAGGGATTAAATAGCCTGTACCCAGGTGTAATTTTTTCAATTTCAAGGGGTTACCTGGTGGTCTAGGTGTAAGGTGTCAGACTTCTGTGCTGGGGGTCCGGGGTTCAATCCTCGGTCCCGGCACAGATTTATCTGATTACCAAACCCTTCCTTCACCTCTGACAAGACATCTTGTGAATGTGGGGAATGCCAGGCATCCACCGTGGTTCGGATCCCACGTTAAACTGTAGGTCCTCCATTTCATCTCACAATCACCCTACCATTACACGTTAGCGTAAGTGTGTACAACCCGAATGGGTAGTAAGACACGGTGCTAATAATAATAATAATAATAATAATTTCAATTTCTATATTTTGATGCGGGTAATTTTGTAAATAATAAATATAATAGCTTGGCTATTTAATCTGTCATGAATGCACATTCGTACGGTTGTAATTGTACGATCGGCAGCATAGAGCCAACTACCGAGTCGAATGCGGCTGTGTTATCTGATAGCTTGTGATCTTGATTGATCGCTCAAATGTAGCTGACAATCTCTGCACGTCCATCACAGACTCTGCCTTAAAATATGAGTGGAGAATGACATGTGTATGGGACGATTCCTGGATAGCTCAGTGGTGAGAGCATTGGCGTACTAAGCCAAATATCCCGGGTTTGATTCCCGTGTTCAGGTTTCATTTTTTTTTAATTTACAGAATATGATTAGACCATGGTTTGGGAGAAATATAAAAAAAAAACTTTAAAAGGTATTTTGTGGCTCACTATTTTTTTTTGTAACAAACAGAGAATATGTGAAATTATTTCATAAAATGACCAATGATGGCAGGTCTATGTTTTTTGTTTTTTTTGCTACATGTTTCACAACCTATGCATGCATTTAAATAAAATAACATGGTAAGGTTGAGGAAGGTAAAATTTAAAAGAAATGTACAGGCATTTGCATATAGAGTGGACACCTATTGAGTATAATCCTCGCTCCTCCCCCGGCTAAACCAACTGTGGGTTTATTTATTTCAAATGTATGAACTTCAATTTTCGTTTGAAGGGAAGAGTGGTATATAATTCGTAGCGTATTGTTAAAATAGATTTATTACAAAAATAAATGTGTTATTAATATTATTATTAGCACCACGTCTTACTACCCGTTCGGGTTATACGCACTTACGCTAATGTGTAATGGTAGGGTGATTGTGAGATGAAATGGAGGACCTACAGTTTAACGTGGGATCCGAACCACGGTGGAGGCCTGGCATTCCCCACATTCACAAGATGTCTTGTCAGAGGTGAAGGAAGGGTTTGATAATCAGATAAGTCTGTGCCGGGACCGAGGATTGAACCCCGGCCGCCAGCACAGAAGTCTGACACCTTACCCCCTAGACCACCAGGTCACCTAATAAATATGAACACTAATTCAAATCATAGAAACAGTTGTGTACATATCCCAGAGCTTATCCCTTAGTGGCCCAATATCTCAGACACAGTGAACGCCAAGACATACTTTGCGGTCCAATATCCCAGACACGGTGAACGTCCAGACATTCTTCACACACACCAAGCAGAGGATAAGAAAGAAAGGTGATAAGCGTACTTACACCTGTGTCAGGTTTTAAGCCTGGCGTGAACGTCCCCCGGAACACACCACCGCAACTACAGCAGACTTGTTTGACAACAGCTGCTAGAAAGGTCACGACCTGGTACACACTTTCCATAACCATTCGACCGTACATGGCCAGAGACATATCACTCCACACTCTTGAGAAATATTCCCTCCCTCCCAAAAATAATACAGCCGGTCCAAGCACCCAGAGATACCGGTCCAGTCAACCGCCAAACTTCTGTGATGAAATGTTAAGATGGCAGTTGACTGACTAAACTATAGACTTTAGTGATAACCTCGTGACTCTGTAAGCTTAAGTGATAGGTTATCAGTTTCTATACATACTGGCATGACTTAATGTCATTCTGTCGTGTTGGGAACATTCTCTCATGGTTAATTATACATTCATATGAGATTAATCATTAATTCATGAAGCTAAAAAACACATTCCAAAGAAACTAATGAAGTAGGTATAGTTTGTGCAAAAAACAATGGTAACCTTACTAAAAATTAATAAAGACCTAACCTTATATATTTTATTTACTAATCACTAGGTATCTTTTTTTTTGTTGCTCCACATATTAGTAACCGTCTAGACTACATATTTAAATGAGTAGGATGTGAACGGAAGGATTCAAATAAAATATACTTGAATTTGCACAGAGGAAGAGCGTGAAACCATTTAGCAAACACCACCCTGAAGTACACCCGGCTAAGGTTGAACCCTTTAATCAGTCAGTAGAGTGTCTGCTTTGTTAGCTAAAGGTCACTGGTTCGATTACAGGCATGGTCAAAAACTTATCGTTTGGGAAATGTAGATTTCTTCTTTCACAGTGACTTAATGGCCAGGGGGGCAGGTTGTTGTGTCTGTACTAGAGTTAAGCTAGTTTTTTAGTAGTGTGATGTGTTAGTGTGTGTTAAGTACCACGAATAAAAAAATACATCTGGCAAGGACTCAATCCCTGACCTTTTATCACTGTCAAACCAGACTATATTATGAGCTTGACATTTAGACTGCGTGCTCACTGGTGCGGGTTATAGATAATATGTACATAAACCCACCAAACTGATAATTTTATGATACTTAGATTACTGTGATTATAAATATATGTAGAAAAACTCATATGGACAGAGTCAGCGATGAATGGGGGCTGAAGGAGGGCGGTTTGAAAGGGAATACAACAGGTCAATGAGAAAGAAGGTCTTACGATGGTTTGGGAATGTTGAGAGGATGAGAGTGGATCGAATGATGACACAAATATATGAAGGTAGAGTGTGTGAGGTTATGTACGACATGGCTAAATGTTGTAGATGAATGTGTGAAAAAGAGATACATTAAGAGTTTTAATAATATTATTAATATTATTAGCACCGCGTCTTATTACCCATTCCGGTTATACACACTTATGCTAATGTGTAATGGTAGGGTGATTGTGAGGGCACCATACAAACTGCTAGACAAGCTATAAAAAAATATTCGGAAAGCTGGGCGGGTCAAGTGGCCGACACGACTTGGACCAACTGCTAGACAAGCTCAAGTATAGGAGTACAAAGTGATAGACAACCAAGCGATCGACACGAGAGAACAAATCTGTAAAAAGACCAACTGCTAGACACCCAGAAACGACATGGACCAAGTGATCGACACGAGCTGGACCATGTGATAGACAAGCTCCCATATAAGAGGACAAAGTGATAGACAGCCAAGCGGTCGACACGAGAGGACAAACATCGAGATGAATCCAGTTAAGAGTGGCTCAAGTGACAGACAAGTTATTTCAAAACTAACAAAGTGATAAATATGGGCTTAGAAAGTTGGGTATAAGGATGGTCTGGATCCTCCTAGAATTTGCTGCCCTCCCGACACCCAAGATTTAACTAGCCCAAAAGGGTGAGGTCCACTTATATTTGTATAAACTTAAACCATCGTGTTTTTAATTTTAATAATTTACTTACACATTGCACCCTTTAAAATATATTTTCTAACACTAGTTTAGTTATCATTTCGAATAAATAATAGGTTTTGATACATACAATATGGTATCTGAAAATAAAGAATGTTTCTATGAATTAAACGAGTTATCATATCTGAGGAAAGGAGACAAACGTTTTGTTATAAATGGTAAAAATCATACTTTAAGAACTAACAAGATTAAATAAGATATTATATAAAAGAGCAACTGCCAGAAACTAAGATGGTAGCTTATTATCAGGGTTCGATTCCGGTCAGGTACAGTGAGGGTAATTTTTCTTAAAAGGTTTTCCACTCTGCCACCACGCAAATTCAGGTGCACTATATATAAATTTAATCTTCCTCATTCTCAGCACAATAACGTAATTAGTAAATAAGCGTATAGCCCGAACAGGTGGTAAGACACAGTGCTACAAAAAATATCTAATTGCACTAATGGATTAAAGAATAAATGTTGTTATTATAAGATTTGTACTCTCATTTGCATGTAGGGAGAATGTAAACCATTAATTAAATATCACCCTCCGTACACCGGGCCGGATTTGAAGCCTGATATCCCCATCATCGACAGTCCAGTCTATTTTGAGAATGACGCCTTAGATAGACCATCAACCATCGAAGCTAAGAACATTTTGTTGAGGTTGCGTTAGCACCAGGTTTATTAATGGGTTAGAATAAGAAGCTAAGTTATGATGGAATAATCCCGCATTAATGTAAAAGGAAGATGTAAAAACCACAAGGGTGGTAACTATCAGCCCAATCCACTCAGTCGGAATGATTACTCTTGTTCAAACTACTCTAAAACCTTATTAGACCGTGTGACAAATGGTATGAGTGTATGGTTGTTACAAACTGTCAAATGCAATTAATATCGGCAAATAAAATACTCAACAAAGTTATTTTAAATGTAGCCTACTATTTAAATATGAGCATTTCTAAAGGTTTTTAAAAGAGCAGAAGTTATTTCGATGCGGATATTGGCCTACATTTGGTGTATTTTACTAGATACTGTGTATGTACTATGTTGAATAGAGTACAGTTCACCAAATAATAATGTTATTGTCATTTTGCAAGATTGTAAATCTAACGTGTGTGAACTTGTTTTTAAATCAAGTCAAGAAAGCTAGTATAAATATTTTACTAGTATGTAGCTCACGCGTTTGAAAAGGTAGGTGCATTTTTGAACATTTTTCTGCTCCCCACCACCCCTCATTCCTCTTGTTCTGTTTATATATAACCCGCTTCAGGGGTAGAATGTTCTAAGGCATCCCATTCGCAATAGACTAGACTGCCGATGACAGGAAGATCGGGGTTAGAATCTCGGTCGGGTGCACTGAGGGTAGTTGTTCATAAATGGTCTTCACTCTCCCACCATGCAAATAAGGGTAGCCTACACGTAGCAAACAGTGTTATTTAGGAGGTCAGACAGTACTTACACCTAGCATAGTGTTATTTAGGAGGTCAGACAATCCCTAGACTTAGCATACAGTGTTATTTAGGATTTGAATTAACTGTTCTGTCACTTAGCCCACTCTTAACTGGATTATATCAAGCAGTTGGTCCTCTCGTGTCAACCACTTGGTTGTCTATCACTTTGTACTCCTATACTTGAGCTTGTCTAGTAGTTGGTCCAAGTGGTATCGGTCACTTGTCCCACCCAGCCTTCCAAATAATTGATTTCATTTTGTCTACCGGTTGGTTTTCTATCACATGGTCCAGTTCGTGTCAATCACTTGGTCCGTGTCGACCATTTTGTTGTCTATCACTTGGCCTGCTCCTGATTGTGAGATGAAATGGAAGACCTACAGTTTAACATGGGATCCGATACCACGGTGGAGGCCTGGCATTCCCCACATTCACAAGTTGTGATTAATACACATCTTGTCAGAGGTAAAGGAAGGGTTTGGTTATCAGATAAATATTTGCCTGGACCGAGGATTGAACCCCAGACCCCCAGCACAGAAGTCCGACACCTTACCCCTAGACCACCAGGTCACCTTAGATTTAATAATAAAAGAGCAATAACTCAATGTATGGATGTTATTGAAGCGAAGGGAGTATGCCAGGATAGGGAAGTGTGGAGAAAGTTAGTGAGGATGGATTAAGTATGGAGTTATTTTTTGAGCTATATGTATGATTTCTTGCCTATCCCGTAAGGGAACGGCTTGATTAGGTATGTATGTAACAAGTGTCTGCTTTTGGTACCATTTATTTCGAAGCGTTGCCCACAGATTTTCTGGGCTACACCTTTAGGGAAAGGCATGTATTAATATTTAAATATCAAGATTCAGGAGTGGTCCTGACATCCTTCCATAGAGCTTTAGAGCCTCTGATTCACTCGTGTTACTAAGACACCGAACCCTTATTGGACCATTTCCACACCATGGGTTTAGTTTCAATATTTGTGCCTATGGTTTTAAATTTAGCTCTATAAAAATCTGAAAAAATAAAATTATGCACTATTGTTTAGGAAAATTTAGAGAAATTCCTATAAATAATTTTACAAGGCATTGAATGTTAAAAAAAACTGCAGGGGGAAAATACTTTGCTCACACCTTCCTTCTAATTTTCATTTGGGGGGATGACTACACAAGAATTTCCTTGCAGCAGTTTTTTTATTAAAGACTTTGGTAACACTTGAATGTAATTGATGAAAAATAAATGTATTAAATATCGGTAGAAATAGTGGAAATATTTTATTGAATCGTGGTAAACTCTTGAGTCATCTGACCACACTATTGTTAAAATGAAATCAATATCTAGTATAAAATAGTTGTGGCAATAATTGTTAACCTAGTTCTTAAATAATAAGGAATTAACCATTTATTCATGCTGATATCTAGTACTGGCATTAGAGCAGAAGAGTGATAACTATTCTTTTTTTTTAATTTCATAAAAACAACAATGAACACTAAGTGCTCGCATAATAGCTTACCAATGACAATAATAAGCTTTCCAGGTTCTAGAATTCGCCAGTCATAGCTGACAGTGATAAGAAACTTTTTCAAATTATTGAATCACTAAATTTGTATCAGTTTAAAAATACACAATTAAACTATAGATCTGCTCTGCCCCTACCAATAAATAAATTCATTAACACATTTAAACCGAAGACAAGTGTTTAAACTTGTCCTCTAAAATATGTTTGAAAGTTAAACGAAGGAACATAACTTGTGGAAAATAGGAACAAGAATTTGGAATCAAATAACTCTGCGCATGCGTTTGATTGACCACCGTCAAGCTAACGAATTTGTTTTGGTTGTGAACATTCAACTGGAAAAGAGCATTATGACTGTGTATGGTTGTTGTAGAAGCGAAGGAAGTATGTAAGGATACTGGAATGTGGAGAAAGTTAGTGAGGATGGATTAAGTACGGAGTTGTGTTTTGCGCTATATTAGCAGTTTCTTGCCTACCACGTAAGGGAATGGCGTGATTAGGTATGTATGTATATTTGGACGACACAGAATATACTAAAGAGTGTATAATAATATATGTATACATAAACTCATGTGATCTTTAGTTGTAGCTTAAGTTTTGTGTATCATTTCAATATTAAATGACAACCCTAAGAAATTAGTTCAAGCTATAGTAAAATATCTATCTATTTATTTTCATATGTCTTTACACTAATTATTTTAAAGTTTACATGTAGGAAAGTATTGAAACGTTATAAATAATAATCTGTGATCATGTGATTACATTTTGAATTGAATATTTAATTTTGAAAGAAAAGTACTCTTTATTTATACTTTCTAATTTCTAAAGGATTATTTGTTACAGCTTTATCATAATAATTATTTATAACATTTTGAAATAATTTATAATTTTTTTTTAGGATATAACAAGAAAAGTGAGTGGAAATTATTAATTAATATTTGAGGGTAGGTATTAAAAAAAACAGTTTATTAATAAAACAATTTATAAACATGTAGCAGATCAAACTCAAAGTATAACAGTGTAAAATATTTATAGTCACATTGCAATTTTTATCACATATATATATTTTAAATGCTTTTTTAGAGTAGGCCTATTTTTTTAAATACAATATAGTCGGTAGCGTGTATGTCTACTGAGATAAGGGTTCCAGGCGAAATTCCCGGCAAGGCCGAAAAATTTATTTGGTTAATTGTGGGTTTTCCCTTTCACAGTAACTAATTAATTGACGGTTGGTTGTTGTGTCTGTTTTATATTTAAGTTATTTAATAAGTTATGTGTGACTGATATAATCAGTTGGTTCGGTTGATAAAGTGCACATTAAATACTGCTGAAAATTGATTGAAAAAAAAAATAATTTAACACTAACAGTAGCGGGAGTTATATTCTTCCTTACTAAATCTTATTGAGGCTGTATGCTATCCTAACATTGCAATATTATGGTTTGTACAAGACTCCAACACAATTTACACGATTTGTGTAATAAGAATCTTCCTTGAACTCGGCTACTCTCACACTGACTATATTTTGATCTGTCTGGGGTTCGTAATCATTGTAGGCTAGCTCCTCAGAGATAGTTTTCTTTATATATAAAGATCAGCTTTTTTTCTAGCACTCACCCACCTCGGTGGCGTAGTTGGCTAACGCGCTTGTCGTGTTGAGCTCGACTGCTGAGGACGGGGAGATCGAGGTTCGAATCTCGGTCGGGTGAACTGGGGGGGAGGGGTTCCTAAATGGTTTTCCACTCACCCTCCACGCAAATGCGGGGTCATTTCTTCTAATTCAACCTTCCCAATTCCTAATCCACTAGAGTAATTAGTACTTAAAGCGTATAACCCGAACGGGTAGTAAGACGCGGTGCTAAATATTATTATTATTATTATTATTCTAGCACTCCCTACACCTGTTCAGGTTATTCACTTACGTATTAATTATGCTAGTAGTTTTAAGGATGAGGATGGTTATATTTAGAGGAAGAATACCCGCATTTGGGTGTAGGTAGAATGGAAAACCATTTTGTAAAAAACCACCCTCAATACACCTGACTGAGATTCGAACCTCGATCTCTCCATCATCGGCAGTCAAGTCTACTGCGAAAGTAGCGTGTTAGACCATGTGCCCACCGAAGCAGACCAACATCTTGTTGCTCTACATCATGGTCGTGCATAATACAATCATATTTTTTGTACACTTTACTTAAAATGTCAATAGGAACCCACCCACACAGTCATTTCAGTCAATGACGTGTTTAATTATTAATTTAGTGTCAGAGATGATAATTCAAATGGATATTGACGATGTTTTCATTTCACAGATACATATATATATCATTAAAGAATTCAATCACACCTCTAATTTTTTTTTATAAATAATTATTTAAGGTTCTACCTCTGAACTTAAGTGTTTGTTTTAGGTAAGCCCTTTTACATAGAGGTTTGCACAATGACGCCAACTTCAAAGAAAGCTGAATTCAGTGAGAGTTCTACAGAAGGAGATAACTGCGCAGACAAACAAATAAAATCAAAAAATAACTTTCAGAGTCCTCTAATAAAAAATGTACACATATACGATGACTCCCCAGTGTCGCGTAAAGGTAACATTCTTCAGCAGTCGTCGAGCTATTTCAAGTTTTTACCTAGACACAGCACACCTCCGTCTCAGCTCAACAATCTTCCGGCGTTAAACCCATTTGAAAAAGCGCTCACGAATAGCCTTCACATGCCGGTGTTCAGCCCGTCCGTTTTCACCAACGTTGTCAGTCCGACACAGGTACATTTCAACAATCGTCACTTTTATTTAAACATGTGACTAATATTCTGTTATAATACATTTCATAAATGATAAACAAGGATAGTACACTTCGTACTGTGAATGTTAACAGACGATATGCGTTTGCAGGACGGACAACAGTTCTGTTGGACGATAGAAGATATCTCGATTCTGAAACCAGCGTCCATCGAACAGAGCGCCGAACATGTGGATCACGTCGAATCAGACCCCGAAGTTGAGTCTCGGGCACAAGAAGCGATTCACAGGTTTGTAATTCACAAATTTAAAATTGTCTGTATTATTATTTTTAATTTTTTTTTTTTGACGTTTCCTACATGTAAGATCGAGCCGTCAGTCAACTTGTGGTATGTTATTGTTTGTTAGCACTGCGTCTTACTACTTGTTCAGGTTATACACATGTATACTAATTATGCTAGTGAGTTAGGAATAAGGAAGGCCGAGATAAGAGGACCCCCCCCCCC
>CABFOW010004981.1:0-11866 GCA_902141385.1 Timema californicum | reverse complement strand
GGGGGGGGGGGGGGGGGGGCTTGAGCCTTGCTGCTAATGTGAAGGGGGTACAGAACAATGCTTACGTAAGACAGAGAAACATGCGAGAATGGGGCAGGCACCCAGCCACCCCAAATGGACACAAATTAATTAAAAGTGACAAGATGGGTGGGTACAAAACAGCTCAGATTGGCTATAATTGAAAATAAATGGAGTATTTTTAGCTATCAATATTTTTATTGGTGAAGCTTTCGAAGCCACAATTTGTTTCGAAGCGAAGTCGAAGTTTTGAAGCTTTGCACACCCCTAATAAACAATGTCTACTCCAGTATCACTCAGCTAAATGCGGGCTATCCATCATAATTCAAACTTTTTTTTATTAATTTTGTTTAACCCTATTTTGAAATTGTAACTTTTCATAAAGACTAACTCTAGTACTTTATGTTTGCAGAACTCTCAAGTGTCGAAAGACCACAACAAGAAGACGAAGGGAAGGCCTTACTACCCTATTGTGCTTCCCTGTCGTCCAATCCAGTCACTTCCGACACTGGTTACAGTACGGCGTCGTTTTCCCAAGATACTTTGTCGGAAAATAATCTAGTGCCTTTAAAACTAATTTCATAGTTTTTTTTTTTAAATCTCTTTGTTACACCTGTGATTTATCACGCTTCTATTATTAACTTTTTTTTTATCACTGTTTGATTTTGGAATTTTCATTTTAAACAGGAGCTTTATTAGCTATTTTGTTAACATCATTGCTCTGTGAGTCAAGTTAACTACACCTGCACCTACTTGAAATGTGTCAATCTTGTTTATAACTCAAGGGGTTTAGGATTTTATAGGGGTGTGCGAAGTCGGATCAAATAATATGAAATATCACAAAAATAATCATAGTTCGAATATTAAACAAAAATATATACATGAATTTCTGCACTAAATATAATTTATATATTTTGCTCAAAGCCGATTATCACAATATGCATTTTAATTCTTCTTGGTTTTTTCGTTGTTTGAAGATTTAATTTGTGACGTACATTACAGGTCAAAATGACCATTAATGTATGTTTAAACTTTAAATATTTATATTGGCCAAGGTTTGTAATTGTCGTATTTGAAATTATACCTTTGGATCAAAGTCGAAGAGATTTTGTTTATGAAACTAAGTAAGAATTTTCAAAGCTTCGCGCCCACCTGGTATTTCACTAAGACTGTGTTTTCTTTGTCTTACTATTGGTCCAGCAAAGCAATGTTTTTAAACTAGTCTTATTTTGATGTGAGTTATATGTCAAATCATTCAACAAGACTCGAAAGAGTTGCATAAATTAGCTTTGTGTGTGTGTGTCATGGAATTCCCTTCATTTTTTCCCTGTTTTAGGTGTTGGTTTTATAGATTCAATAAGCACTATTAATTCCCTAGTTATTTATCTCCTGGTATGGGCTAGAGCCAGTTGTTATTCTCATTGCTCTGTCCAAGTCTCACTTAAGGCTCCGACATATCAAAGTGGCCGAGATATGAACTATTCTAATCTCGGTGTGCCTGGCAGACTGGTGTGCGATAGTACCTTCTGGCTCAGTGAGGAAACTACCTCACTCCTTATTTCCCTAGTAATACTCTCCAGGTATTACAGCTGACGGCGGAACTGTTTGAGGATCTAGCCAACCTTCGTGTTAAGTCCTGTTTGTACATAATCTACAATTGATCTAACAATCACTCAGTTCCGCCAATTTGGTTTCTACACAACTTTCCTTCTTATATAAAAGTATTTTAATCATAGTTAGCAAATTAAATTGTTATTCTCAAAACAATTGATTTATTTTTAACAGATTTATTGAAATATAATAAAATTTGATGTGTGTTATTTTGTCTTGATTTCTCATTGTTTGAACTCTTTAGGCAAAATCTCCTTTTCTTATATTTTCCAGACAACTAAGACGAAAGTAACGTGCCTAGGTGGCCGCATGATCTAAGGGGATATTCTTGCAACAGACTAAGGCCACCGAAGACAGGGAAATCGGGGTTTAATTTTGGGTATTTTGAGGGTAGTTTTCCCTAAATAATTTTCCATTTTTCCTATAAATTCAACCTTCCTAACACATTAGTGTAGTTAATGCATATAATCCTAAAAAGTAGTGAGACGGGGCGAGGTGGGGAAAAAAAAGTATAGAAAAATGAAATTTAATTTTTCATCAAATTGTCTAGCAAGAATGGAGAAAGAATCACATTACTAACCAAGCTTGGGAGATAGCAAGGATCTTTAGTACAGATATATCAGTATCAGTTATCATATACGTATTTTTGAAAAACAACACAGCTCCTGTTTGATTCCCATGTTGCACTGTGTCATTTTTCAAAATTTATTAACATGAGTAATGAGAACTCGGGAGTGAGACGAGATTAATGGAAGGAAAAAGGAGGTAAGTTACTAAACTGACCCGGCCACAGGCTGCAAACATTTGATGGTGATGATGTCTGAGAAAGAAACTTGTTCAAATCAGTATGATTAATTTTTTTTATAATACGTCAGTTGAGAAAGTACACGTTAAAAATATATATATATATATTTCCTGTATTTGTCCTTCATGTTATACCTTTTACATGTTCCTATCTATGTGTCCTATCATCCTTTACCATTTTCCTTTTTCTCCTCTTTTGTTTTTTTAGTTTTCTCTTTTAGGAAGTTGCGCATTTCACACTCCTCCCCGATGAGTTCCGATAGAATGAAACCTAGGTCGGGGGATTGGGTGCTGACGATCAATTATCTTTAAGAGGCAACTATTACCTCTTTGTCCATTGGCAGCAGTGTAAAGTGTGAACTGTGTTGTTCTTTTCATTGTAAAGGCCATATTGTGTTCGTCTCCCTTTTATATGTTTCTATCCACCTTTCCTGTACCTTCTTACAAATATAATACAATTACCTCATAAAGCGAAAAGAGGTTTTCCTTATATATCTTAATATGTATTTTTGTGAAATTCCTTCACATTTCACCTATCAACCCTGTTCTTATACAATGATTTGAGAGGTAGCCATTCTCACGAACCTGTGATTTATAAAGTCTGTAAATACTTACGCCTTTACTTTCCTTCGTTATTAAAACATAAAATTCGAATTTAAAGAATTGTGTATGATTATACCAACTGGCTAAATGGTTAAACAGAAATCAAGAAGATCCGAAATTTAAACAAATGAGTAAAATCAAAAAGAAAGCTTGAATAATAAGGAATCAGTCATGAGCCTGCCTTGTCTTTTGAAAATGTAAATAATATTCAATGTTCAATATAAGTTTAGTTTCACATTATATTTTTTATTTAACAATTGAAAAGTGGGGACCAATTTATAGGATCAAATAATAATACAATTTTTAAATGATTTACATAATACATTTTATTATTAAAAAATACAGTCCCATTATATTAAAATATTATTTTTTGTCATCTGTAGTTATTCCATACTTGCTCTTCATTTTGTCCAGTTCTTCTCTCTTTTTGTCGATATCTAATCTCTTGAACGCTTTGTTGCTCTGAAAGAATAGAGAGATGAGCGTTATTTCGCTGATAATGTAAAAAAATAAATATATATTCTAAAAGTACTGTTTGCATGTGAAAATACAAAAAGGAATGTCTGAAGAAGAAAAAAAAGTTCTCATTTCACACAATAAAGACGGTAGCGTGTCTGTCTACTGAGCTATGGGTCCCGGGGTTCGATTCCCGGCATGGCTGAAAAAAATCTCCTCGGTTAAAGGTGGGGTTTACCCTTTCACATTGATTAATTAATGGCTGGGGGGGGGAGGGGGGGGGCTGGATGTTGTGTCTGTCCTAGTCTTTAAGTTAGATTATAGAACATATGAAGCTACGACAGGTCTAGCAGGCCGGTAGTGGAAAATATATGGCTTGAATAAAAAACTGACCACAGGTCGGAAACAGTACTGCATGGCATACTCGAGCTAGTTCAAGCGTGGAACTTCACATTCCTTGGCGTACTACACTATGAGCTGTATTCATAGTCAGACTTAATACTCCTCGATACTAAATAAAAGACGACACCTACCTAGACCAAGATGGAATGACTAGTTTCATATGCGAAATTGGCCCATCTCATTCGAGTTTAGGTCATTGTTTTGTCTTGTATTTAGTCTCAAGGCGCAATAAGTCTGACTATAAATATTTTCCTATCTCATAAGTTACAACATGGTGGAATAATTCAAGGTTAGCTTGCTCCCTTACAGCTTAAACAGCTACATCTTCCAAAACTACACGGATATAGGAGGAGACTACTGAATTTACTGTAATATTATATAATTGGAAAAATAGATATAAAAAAAATACAAAAGTCAAATGTTGACACACATTGCAATATTCTTGCTTATAAGCCAAGGTTGTGTAGTCGGGAGTCGGAAACAATTTTGGGTGGACTCTGTAGAACTGTAGCGGCCAATTAAAACTTCAAAATAGAATTACTTACGAGTGATCACTACACTCTACTTACCTGGTAATAGAGAACGACAAGGTAGCGATTGCAGACATTAAAACCCGAAAGATGATCACAAGCATTTTTTGCGTCAAATATATCCTCGTAGACGACAAATGCTGTCCCTCTCGATTCTGGAGTGTTACCACTGAAATAAAAAAAAATAGCACAGACCATATTGATTACCGGTAATGTTTTATGAACCGTATAATAAAAAAAAAAGTCAAGCAACTTTTAATTCCAGTACAGTTGCATCAACAAAAAATATGGCCTGTTTAAGGGAGCGAAAGTATTTTTAGTTTTTATACAATTGAAATTTTTGGCCAAAATAAATCAAATACTATATTATTATTATTTAGCACCGCGTTTTACTACCCGTTCGGGTTATACGCTTTAAGTACTAATTACTCTAATGGATTAGGAAGGTTAAATTAGAGGACGTGAACCCGCATTTGCGTGGAAGGAGGGTGGAAAACCATTTAGGAAAAACCACCCCCAGTTCGCCCGACCGAGATTCGAACCTCGATTTTCCCGTCCTCAGCAGTCGAGCTCAACACGACAAGCGCGTTAGCCAACTATGCCAATCAAATACTATAAAAACTGTAAAAAAATACTCGCGCTCCCTTCTGCCGCACCTTGATCTGGAACTTAGACCGGACTGCAACTGATATATTATACATAGGTAGCAAGAAATAAGCAAGTACTATCACAGATCTGAACCAATAAATAGAAGCTACAAAATAAATTAATCTCATCAGTAAATTATTAACACAAGCATTAAAATTAACGATTTACTTAAATCTATTTTATACATCCTTTTATTGTCAATAAGAAATGGGGTAAGGAAAACTATTAAACTTCTTAATCCCAAGGTAAAGAGGAAAACTCACTGCTAATTCTTAAATATCGTAACATTTCCTATTGTGAGACTATAAAATATTATTATTAGCATCGCGTCTTACTACCCGTTTGGGTTATCAGCACTTATGCTAATGTGTAATGGTAGGGTGATTGTGAGATGAAATGGAGGACCTACAGTTTAACGTGGGATCCGAACCACGGTGGAGGCCTGGCATTCCCCACATTCACAAGATGTCTTGTCAGAGGTGTAGGAAGGGTTTGGTAATCAGATAAATCTGTGCCGGGACCGAGGATTGAACCCCGGACCCCCAGCATAAAAGTCTGACACCTTACCTCCTAGATCGCCAGTTCACACTCGGTGAGCCTATAAAAAAATCACTATATTTTTTAGTAAGAAGGCTAAATGTAGAACCCTTTTACATCAAATCTGGTTGCATAGCTATGCAAATAAGTTTAAAAAGTCATTTAAAATCAGCTAATGTCACATTTTAATACATCTTTTCTATAAATAAAACTCAAGGGATGTTAAGGAAAAAGAACTTCGTTGGAATATTATTCGACTTACTCTTGGTGTGAACCATGATTTGAAATAACGCAGCACAGAATTAAATATTGCGTTAGAGCTGAACGTCTGTGCGACACTTTATCATTTACCGAAGAAGCCCCTTTAACATGAGTTGTCCAGCAGAGAACTTTCCCATTATGTGAACGTTAAGTGAAGTGGACCACAAGTTATTTACCATATTATTTGGTAACGTCAACAGAGTTATTTAGTATTTAATTTGTTTATGGTATGCAAATAACTTCTTTGATCTGGTTTTTCCTAGTTTAACAAACTTTGAAACGTTGCAGTCTCTTGTTACACTTTATTTTATAGCTCTAGTAAAGTTTATATTGCAGGCTAAGCAGCCCTTAAGGAATGGGTTTCATTTTAGGGAAACATTTGTATTCAAACCGGTCCAAATTCTTTGTTTTTTTTCCCCTCAAGTTATGTTATGTCACACAAATTCTGATCACACACTAGTTTCTTTACATTAAGTGAAACAACAAGTTTAATGAAAGTAAGGCTGATTGTAATCCCATAATTTAAAAAAAACTGTAACTTAACTCGAGTACTTAATATAAATACTCACACTCTGATTTGTCTTATGGCTCCATACTTTCCAAATATGTCGTACATTTCTTCTGCTGTAATTTTATACGGCAAGTTACGAATGTATAGGATTCTGTTAACTTCTGGGGGGAGTCTCACCTGTAAATTATAATAAAATAATAATATTTAGCACTGCGTCTTACTACCCATTCGGGTTATACGCTTTAAGTACTAATTACTCTACTGGACTAGGAATTGGGAAGGTTGAATTAGAGGAAGTGAACCCGCATTTGCGTGGAGGGAGAGTGGAAAACCATTTAGGAAACNCCCAGTTCACCCGCCCAAGATTCGAACCTAGATCTCCCCGTCCTCAGCAGTCGAGCTCAACACGACAAGCGCGTTAGCCAACTACGCCACCGAGGCGGGTCAATTATAATAAAACATGTTTTGAATTAGCTTTTTGAAACTGACCTAATGCGTGTGAAGACATCTTTTTGAAGTCACGAACAATAAGTCTTTAAACAGTAAAAGACAATTTATTTAAGCTAAGCTACTAGATACATAGTGGCTGTATCCGAATAGTCGAGTACACTTGATGTGATGCAGACTTGATGACTTAACACGCACTTGAGATCAAAGACTGCAACAGACTATTTGAACGGCAAAATATCCTTTTCACGCCATTGAGTCAGCAGTGCTGCTTCCTACCAATGATCTTAGAAACTATTTTAAACGCCATCTATTAGCCTGAATTAGCGTAGGCCACTTACACATTTGTGGTGACTTATTTTCACTGCATATGAGAAATTATCCAACACAACATAACTCTACAAACACTACAAAACAACCAGTATATTTAATACATGTTATCAAAGATCACATTACTCTAGGAAATATATCTCTAGCAGACGAAAAATTAAACAATTGCCGATCAAACACCGCATCGATGGCGTGTCAATGGTAACTTGTGGTCGCCCTTGGACTCAAGGGTGTGTGACGGGTGCATCAGCACACTTTGTGATTATTCGGACAGATATGCACTTGATCACGTGATTATTAACTCAACTATCAAGTGAACATCAAGGGTCGACAGAGCATGAAGTAGACTTCAGATACAGCCAGGGTGTCACCAATGTTAGGGATAAATATTGTGTGACTTTAAAGAAATTCATAAATGGTTCGCTGGTCAAAAACATTTATATTTTAGTTTTGTTTACACTTACGTTTGTCCTGCGTTGCATCATTGCCATTTTGCTGAATAGTGTGTTCTCCTCGTTAAAAAAAAACTCGATAAAGTACTAACTACTTTTATATACAAAGTTGGATTCAAAACTTGTTAGAATCAGTGCAGTGGTTAGAGTAATCTAATACATGACAGGTTTTTCCAAATTTACTGCTTTCTATCTTAAAGCATTCCTGTTGGTGTATCCACTAACACTATCCTTCCAAATCAGGGCTGCCAACGTTCTAGGAATAATCCAAAAACCTCAGAATGTATTTTTTACCGGCAAGATACTTTTGTTTCTAGGAATATATAAAAAAAATGGCAAGGGGAATTAATGGTGATTTTAGAGCTGAAATGTTAATTATTCGACTTTATTTGCTACACTTAACAATTTATTTCAAGCCAATAAGCACGACGATGCGGGAGTTGTCGAGAAGTCGGTGTCACAATATAACATCTATTTCATAAAGCATTGAGCCTGAATGATATTTATAAATTGGCCCATTTGACTAGAAAATTTATAATTAATGTATGATTTATATTATAGTATTAATCTGAGCCCATTGGATGTTATATCCCATTATTGGATCGTATTTTGGTTCTTCAATTCTCACTTCTAAAATAAACTTAAAATGTAAGACTTATTAAATTTAATTTGCAGAGCAGCTATTTGTTTACATTTTATTAAATTTGTTGGTTTGAGCAATTGTAGATTTTTAATATCACCGCGTCTTTCAAAGATTTTTAAATTGGCATTTAGGACCCCAATAATCTATATATTATTTCTACAATAGAAGGGGGTATACAGATTATTTGGTACTGTAACAAGATGTTACAAAGACATTTAATTAGTATACGTGATTTGGTAATTTAATACAAATTATGCTCATAGTTTTAATATTTCTATCATTTTTCAAAGAATACAATTTTTTTAATACACATTACTACGTCTGAAGATTAGCTATCTTTTTATTAAACGTACAAACAATCATTAAATAATAATTCTATCTTTCGCTTTTTCCAATATAAAGCCTATACATTGATACTTGATGTGTTGGACTGAATAATTTTAGTATAATTATGGCTGTTGGTAGTATACACACTAAAAAGTACAATCTTTATTTTGATAACATATAGCGATTCTTTTTTGTCTTTGCATGAAACCTAAAAAGCGTATATTAATAATTAGTGGAAAAACACTTTCAATCTTCAATATAATTTTGTTTGAAAAGCTCGTAACTTGGGGCTTTAAAGATTAAAAAAAAATCAATTATATCTCAGCAGAGATGGCTGCTGTTCTTGATGAAGTCGGCAAATCTAAAGAGAAAATTATAGATTCAGGGAATGCAGAGCCCAATGGAGAGATTGATGCAGGCATTAATGGTGGTGATGTCACAGAATCTTCCAAGAAAAAGAAGAGGAACAAGAAGAAAAAGAAATCTGGTAACATTAGGAAGAACTTTTTTCAGTTTGAAACATTAATAAGTATAGATGTGTGCATGCATGTATTCGTTAGCTTATCTAAACAAGAGATCTATGTGGATGAGACCTGCACAGGTCACATGGTATAATCAGCCGGCGGTCGTCAACCCACTATCGTATTCGGCCGGCCGACTGATTTTATCTGGCCCACAAAAGATTTAGCAAACAATAGTGTTTATAAAAATACAATAATAAATAACAAAAATATAAGAAATATAAAGTTAAAACTTTTTACTTGATATTTTTTTTGCACCTTGTCCACCAAATGTGTTTTTAAAACTCATACAGCCATCAATATCAAAAAACTTGCCGACCCCAAAAACCATTTTGTTTTAGTAAGAAGAGATAATATTTGATAAATACAAGAAATATTAAAGTGAATATTCGTTATAGATTAGTTTGTTAATTTTTTATTTGTTGAAAATCTTAACAAACCACACCTAAATCACAGAAATATGTGTATGTAAATAAATATAAAAGTCCCAACATGGTACTAACATTATTTTAGTATGTAATAGTTATTGTATTTTATTCTAAACTAACCCATCCCAACAAAACCCAACCCTCCGTGAGGTAACATGTTTTTCTAAAATTACAAAAACCATGGAGGAAAGCTTCAACCAATCATGGCAGTACTGTAAATTATGTTTGTGTGCTGTCTGCACAGGAGAAACGAGTACGGCCGACGGAGATTCCAATGAGTTGACGTCGAAACTGGAGGAGGTGACCTTGGACAACACAGAACACGATGCTGATGGTAAATTATATAATGTATATTAGCGGAAATAAATTTACAAAATATATAACACAATCTTTGTTTGAAATGGGGCCTTAGCGGTGATCTAAGATGTCGGGGCAGTTCGGAAATGGTTTCATCCTTAATGTGGGGAAGAATCAGACAAGTTTTGAAACATATGAGTTCACTCGCTAGATTACTGTCTTGGATGATAATAACGAGAAAAATAAATAGATAAAATATAATTAAAGAATAATTTGCATTACTTAATTCAGAAAGTTTGATTATTATATGACATAACTTCCAACCCGTGACCGAGTCATTTTAGTAAAATTCCTCCCTCTTCCTTTATCCTTCCATCGTTGTTCCTCCTTCAATTCCTTTCATTCTTCTCCTCTCACTCGCACACTTGATGTTATCTGTTCCACCCATCTTTTGCTTGGTCTTCCCTTTTATCTACATACTTCATCTCCATCATTCTCTTTGGTATTCTCTCCTTTTCCATTCTCACTACACGACCATACCATTTCAACCTTGCGGTGCGCTAGCAAGACATGGGTGAAGACAGTTGAATTTAGAGCAGATTCTTGTGGTGCTAAAAAAACAAAATAAAAAATTGTTTGTAACAAAAAGATAATTTATCTACAAGTTTGCTTTCAGAAGGGGGAGAAGACACAAAGAAGAAGAAGAAAAAGCGTAATCGAGGCGGCCGAGCTGTCCACAAGGTGCAGACGGATCCCCCCACGATCCCCATCGCCGACCTGTTTCCTGAGGGGGTGTTCCCCGTGGGTCAGGAGATGCAGTATCCCGACTCTCAGACCGCCAAGGACAGGTCCACGAGTGAGGAGAAGAGGGCGTTGGACCGGCTCCATTACGACATCTACAACGAAGTGCGCCATGCCGCCGAGGCTCATCGTCAGGTACGTATCACCGCACGTACCGACCTCCGACTCGGGGGCACCTGTACTCGAATTTTCGTTACAGAGTAGGATTTTGGTCATATCATGGCTTGAACACAAGCTTAGTTACATTCCGAAACTGATTAAAATTCAGATAACTACAAATATTTAAGTATGTTACATTTGATTCATCAATGCCCTTGGTTATCGATATTGAAATAATCAAGAATTGATCTTAATAGTATCACACTTCTCAATACCTCAATTCTAATATCTTCAAATCCCAGGAAATTAAATTGTAATGCAATTTTTAACATAAACTCCTTTCAGCCTAAAAGTTAGTAATCTTACCTTGGTGTATTACACTATGGCTCTATCTTATAAGCTGTGCCATAGTGGAATAATGCAAGGTAAGCTTGCTGCCTGACAGGGTAAATTTTCGGTACATAGCAGCTTAGAAAAGCAGTGATTGAACGTAAAATGAATATCTTAGCTTTCTTTATTTTTATTAGCGAAGCTTCATAATTGCCTAAGTCGATATATTTTTTTTAGAAGACAAACCTTAAATTTTGAAGTCAAGTTAAAGATTCAAAACTACCTCAAAGATTCGAAGCCATGTCAAAGTTTACAAACCATCTCACAATTTTGAAGCCATCTCACAACTCCAAAGCCACGTCAAAGTTCCGCACACCTCTGATTCCCAGACTCGCCGTCACATGCAGAAGTGGATCAAGTCGGGAATGACAATGATCGAGATCTGCACCGAGCTCGAAGAGACCGCGAGAAATTTGATCCAGGAAGACGGCTTGAAAGCCGGACTAGCTTTCCCCACGGGCTGCTCCCGCAACCACTGTGCCGCTCACTACACCCCTAATGCAGGGGACACCACTGTCCTTCTCTACGACGACGTCACAAAAATAGATTTCGGCACTCATATCAATGGTTAGGTATATTTTTTGCTTATTTGATGTTTTATTTATCGATAGCTTGAATTAATTAAGTGTTATGGTGTATAAGTAAAATATTATTATTAGCACCGCGTGTTACTACCCGTTCGGGTTATACGCACTTACGCTAATGTGTAATGGTAGAGTGATTGTGAGATGAAATGGAGGACCTACAGTT
>CABFOW010004980.1:0-41627 GCA_902141385.1 Timema californicum | reverse complement strand
TATATATATATATATATATATATATATATATATATATATATTAAAAAAACATACATGGATAATTCTATCCAGAGAAACTTTTTTTGCAAACGTTTAGCAATTAAGGTGAGTACCATGATGTATGGAGTGTGTAAGAGGGAGAGTCACATTAAACACACTTTTCAGGGCAGCCATTTTTATATCTCAAACCTCATAAGGAACCTAGCAAATACTTTCAAAAGAAAGACCTCTTAACCATAATATAAAGTGTATTAGAAAGGTCTCATAACTGTCCAATATATGGCAGCACTTTATTTGAGTTAAAATTGGACTCCCCCTTTATTACCCCTGTACTTTTAATATATTAGTTTAGTACATTTATTAAGAGAAGCGATTTTTGATTTAACATATTATGAATAACCATTGACTTTTATCGTTTGGGATAAAAACCAAATTGGTTTGCCTGTCACACATACATCCTGTTAGACTGTGGAAAAACTAGTCAGACTGATTAACTCCCCACCGTTCTTTTGACCACGAAAATGCGATTCGAGTTGATCCATTCACCGCAGTAATGGTCGACTAGGGCCAGTTTCATAGTAGACTGAGTACGTCTCAAGTGCGGTTCGGTACGTAACACAAGACGACAGCTACCTAAACTCGAATGGAATGGGAAGTTTCGCATATGAAGCTACCCCATTCAATTTTGTCTAGGTAGGTGTCTTCTTGTATTTAGTATCGAGCTGCCTTAGACGCAGAGTGTGTCCATTTTGCCCTGAGTTGTGGGGCAAAATGCTACCCCCTTAGCCCTAAAGAACAAAAACCCATAGCAATTCTGCCCTTTACAGTTTCTCTTCTCAAAAGTATCGTGTCAAGGGCGACACTTTCACTTTAAAAAAAGACTCACCTCATCTACTGGGTAGTTTTTAAAGTCAGTTCTTTCACAAAGTTTATTCCGGGGCAGTAAACTACTAGACCATCCCATTGTTACTTTGTTGAGCTACATCCTGGTAGTAAAAATTGAGAAAATAAGGTTGAAATAATTCTGAGATGGTAATCCTATAAATTATTATATTTACCTTCATTTTTATCTCACCTTTATCACATTAGTTTTTACCTTCCTTTTTCTATGCTCTCTAATTAGTCAGAAGCTTTTAATATAATTTGTTAATCACCCGCCTCGGTGGCGTAGTTGGCTAACGCGCTATCCGTGTTGAGTCCGACAACCGAGGACGGGGAGATCAAGGTTCTAATCTCGGTCGGGTGAACTGGGGGTGGTTTTTCCTAAATTGTTTTCCACTCTCCCTCCACGCAAATGCGGGTTCACTTCCTTTGATTCATCCTTCCCAATTCCCAATCAATTAGCGTAATTAGTACTTTAAGCATACAACCCGAACGGGTAGTAAGACTTGGTGCTAAATAATAATAATAGTTTGTTAATCAAATAAGAGCCCAATGAAATATATCCAAATCATATTGGCCAACCTTTATCAAAATATATATTTGGGTCAAGTTTTTCACCTTAATGTTGACAAATCTCAAACAATTATTGATGGAAAAATAAATATCGTGGATATCACACTTCATAGCAAATATATTACAGTTAAAATAGTGACAATACGAAAATGAAAAGAGGGTTGGTTTAAAAATTAAAAAATATATATATATACATCAAAAGGGAATGTGTTTCTGAGCGGAGTGGCTGGTAATTGATAAAACTAGAGTGGTTCTAATTATTATTACTTCAAATAAATTGTAGTAGATTGTAGATAAAATTTGCACCCCAATTAAATTTTGTATAATATAGATATACAACAACCCCTGCTCGAGGTAAAATAATAGTAATAGGGTGTCAAAATACCAGACAGTAAAAAAATAAAGGGAAAAATAAGTTAAACATAATTAGAGATTACTTCCCTTCCTCCACCCTTACTGTTTAATCAATGTTTGCAAAACTATTCTCACTTATTTTCTACCTTTTCTATTAATATTTTCCTACACTTTTTGATTAAATTTCGAAGTGATTTGCTGACAAACCGACTCTAAACGTCATAAAACCTTAAAATTATCTTGTCAATCAATCTTACTAAGAAATATAGGCTTAAAATTAAATAATATGTGTGTTACTAATATGTTAAGAAAAAAAAATGCATTTCAATTTAATTAATGATTTTTAAGCATTAAAAAACTTGCTGGAATGTGGCCCTAGGAGCTTTGCGCCTTAGACGACCAGCTAGGTTCACCCAATGGATGAGCCGGGCACTCGACTAACACTCCCTAGATGAGAAGCAAGCAAACAGCTACTCACTAATGACGTCAATAGCGACATAGATTTGCATTCCATGACATTTACACCAAACACATTCACCACCGATGTAATAAACCATAATTATCCGTGTTTGAGCTTTGCATGACTAGAACACCCACATTACACCTGATAAACCACTAGATTGACAGCATCAGCATAGTGGAATGGGCGTTAGCACGCTAAACTAACTTGGGAGGGTGGAGCCTGTTTCATAATAATAAGTTTAAACAAATGTGTGGTTTATTCAAATAATACGAGATTAACATTCTTTTTTCAAGTTGACTATTTATTAGTTTCTTCTTTGAAAATAAATTTTTAACAACTATAAGACTATTCGTTTGGCCTAGTGGGCGGGGCGCCTACAAATGTGTCCTACTTTCCTTTTAAAGTCGCCTTTTTTCGTATTATTTTATCTTCTATAACTGAAGTCACTACTATCAATTTCACCGACACTAGATTCTTGGGTCTCTTTATATACAGATATACATCTGCACAGCGAAATGTCGGTATCAACGCCCACACGAATTGTTTTCCAACTAATGGTCCAAGGTCTGTCATCGAGATTTTGGTTCGTTGATGCAGGTCCACAAATTAATTATTATTGATTGTAATTATACCTTCATTTTAGAAACGCGTATGAAGAAAATTACTATTGTTTCTCTATGCTGAGATTTTTTTTAATATCTCATATTTACTTTATTCGTGGATCAGCAAATTCTATATTCGTAGGAGAGTTAAAAATCAAATTGAGGTGTGTAGGATTTGTTTGTGATATATATTTACTTATTCATTTGTTTGTTGTGCCCATATATAAAAGAAACGTGACTTAAGTAATAAACTCATCAATCTGACAAAACTTTTAACTAGTTACCAAAGGTCACAAGTACAAAAATAGACGCACGAGTAGTCGACAGGAATTCATACTGTTCGTGGGGTAAGGTATAAAATTTGGATCTGACCCAATTTAGACTAAAGGCCCGTTGACACGATTTTAGTGGACTAATGCAAGTCTACTAGTATTAGTTTACCAACATGCTAGTTGTGTTGACACGCATTTTTCACTTGTATTAGTATCGCTTCTATAAACATGGCTGAAAGTGGGTGCTAACTGGTGTCTCTATTGGAGCCATTTTTTTTTAGCACCGAGTCTCATTTTTTGTTCTGGTTATTTATACGCATATACTAATTACGCTTATGTGTTAGGAGCTAAGATGGGTGAATTTAGAATAAGAATGGGCGGCCAGATAAATTACAATTTTTCAGTAAACGCAATTTATCATAATTAATTGACCTATTAAAAAAAATTATATAGACAACATAATAAAGTTAGTGATTAGTATGTCTTATATTTCTTAATTCCTTAATAGATTAAAACATATTTAAGTTGATCCCAAATAATTATTATATTATTTTGCTTGATTTATTAACACACTTGGCATGCATGATAAATAAAATTAAACTCAAATAAGTTCAATAAATACCAAAACATCCAAACTCTGTTGGCCATTTTTTTAAATAGGCCTAACCCAGGTTTTTTCAACCCTGTTTTACATTTTTTTATACTAATAACAAAATACCTTCTTGAATGCTAGCTAGCTAGACCTAAAGTATTTATTAAAATTAGTAAATTAATTAGTAGATTGGTTTTAATGTAAACTATCTGGTTTGCTATGAGACAATAATATTATGTTTTGTATCTACTCAAGTTTCCAAAGCGTTACTACAAAGTGTTTGAAGTGTATGGGCTGAACACTATTAATTAAAACTTATAAGGATTGGTTAAAGTGTCCAATACGGAGATTGGAAAGCGTGTCGGGGATTTGGCGTGAAAACCACCGGCCAATCATACCTTACTTACCGATAACACGAATGTTATGTTGCTTAAACTAATCACGGTACTATAATGTTTTATTATATTTTGTGATTGTATGTAAAAAAAATACACATGCCACGTTGATTGGTACGAAATAGTTGTTTGATAAAATTATTGATAACATTTGCTTACCGATATTAAATAATATCTCTCACAAGGCACATTTGCAATATTTACGTAACACTTTATTTTGGACACTTCTTGAGAATATGTACACTTGATGTCACTTTACAATATTCTCTAGTGCAATATCATTGGCATTCTTATCTTTATAAATCCGGTGCTTAAAATTCCACAAAAACCCATTTTCATAACAATCCATAAATATGTGTCCCACACACAACCAATGTTTTAGTTGTCAAAATTTTTAATTGTCTACTTTCATTAGTAAATTTGGAAGGTGACCAACTTTTTCACTTGCAAGTGGACTTGTTTGTTAGTAGCTTGCTTGTCTGTTTACACGGTGCAAGCTGTATGCACGCAGCCAAATTAGTATAATTACATTAGTCAACTAATACCATGCAAAGGGCCTCTACTATGGGAAGTTCTAGGCTTGTCCCAGGGTCTCTGTACCTTGACGGTCCTTAATAAAGAAGAAACAATTCTTCTGGGCAGTTAATCAGTTAATCATAAACTTTGGAGCGACAGAGCTGTAGACCTACTATATCAACTTCGCTTCAACTCAGATTAGGGATTAAGTGTAAGAAAAGGCACTGGCCTTAACTTCGCCCAAGTAAAGACGATATTATTATCACTTTGTTTCCAGGTAACTGGCTAAGATGGAGAATACCTCGGGTCTAAACGCATCCTTTGGTAAGTAGTAAATACCATAAGATTTTTTTACAAAGAAGAAAGGTGGGTGGTAAAGCACCGAGAAGCGTTGCCGACTTTTAAAAATCTCACATTATTTATGTGGTAGTTTGATCTTGATCGTTTTCACCAAAATGTAGGTGAAAGTTATAACCAGTTAAAGAAATTGATTTATTAAATTTTCAACTGTTAAACACAAATGTATGATAACTAACGTAAATCCCCATAAAACAATCCCATATTATGTTAAAATTTTCTTTTGGTGACCCTATTAAAACATGATTTTATTTGACATAAATAGGCTAAATCTAGGTCTCAACCTTTTTGTTTTAATCTCAGCAGTACAAATTTTTGCTTTTAGGTGTCATTAAATTTATTTTGAAAAAAATATCTAAATCTAAACTTTTTATAATATCAGAAACCTTCATATGATTTCTATCAACATTTTGTTAAAAACTGTAACTAAAATAATTAAACAACGTCTTAAATATGACGGGATTTCTAAGCCTCTGCTATGCGTTTCAGTGCTCTCACAACCATCTATGACAAATGCCATGAGCTAAATGTGTGGTGAAATCGTAACATAAAAACAATTTCCTATTTTGACAATGAGATAGCAATGTATTGAATTAGAGGATTTGGAAGGTCTTCATAAGTCTTCCATTATATTTAGGTCACGATAATTTTAGTTATTTAGGTAGATTATTCGTTATTTGCTCTTCTCTGATGAATACACTTTATTGCTCCATCCTAAAGTCTTGAAAGTACAATGTATAGACAGACGACTGTTTATAACACGTATACAACTATAGTCTCTTACGTGGGTGTGGAGTGTGAGAGACAAGCATATTTTCTACTAACCTAACATGCAAGGAAAAAATCTACACTAGACTATGTCATTAGCATAATTAATTTCCTAAAAACATTAAGCAATCACAGCTTTATGGGCTCAAATATATTTTAAGTTTATGTTTAATGCTATAATATATACCAACCAGAACCGTATTTTGAAATTCAACAAATTATTTATAACATTAAATCACAAAATATGCCTTTTTAGAGAGACATGAACCTTACAACACACATTCCACGACATGGAAAGAAGTTGCACGCAATAAACGTTAAGTTTCTATATTTGGATGAAATTTTTTTTAGTTGATCTTTCTCACATGTAAGTATACAGAGACAAAGTCAAAGTAAAATATGTGCATGTTTCAAGAAGAGCTCAAATTAACTGTTTCAAGTCTCTAAATAAAAATACTCTCGGATCGCACATTTTGACTAGTGGAACGTAATCTTTTGTTAAGATCATAGCCCTTAAAATAAGTTTGTTATTCCAGAAAAATGGTATAGGTGTGTGAAATTTAAGGCTATAATTAATTTTAATGTATTGTCTTCAAAGCATTAGTATTTCACTAGTAAATTGAGTGACAACTATCTGTAAAATTATACATACATAAATAAATGGATTATATATATGTATAAAATATATCCCCTTTGCAATAGTTTCATGCACTTATGTGAATGTAAAACACCATATAACTTACTTTAAGATTTGTTGCTCGACCATAAAAATTGCATTCGCATATTTCCATAGACTTTTAATAAACCAATGCCAAATATTGAACTACATAGTTCCCCGTGACAGTTTGTTCGAGTGAGAAATGGAACTACAGATAAAATTGTGTCACTATGTCTGACCATGGGATATTAATTCTGGCTGGGTGTATTGAGGGAAGGTATTTTTCATCAATGGTTAACAGTTCATTTCTGGGAAAATGCCGATTAACAAAGTTCAAATTTGGCGTCATCAGCCTTTCTCCTTCTAAGAAATTAAATTGAATATAGACTGGCCCTAGGATACAAATTACTGAAAATAAAGACTAAATATACCTTGTCAATATAAAAGAAAATTCATTTTTAGATTATAAATATAGTGATCTACTTTGAAATCAGTGGTATAATATTATAAACATATTTCACGTGCCAATGTGTTAAAATACGTGAATTGTTTTAAAAATATTATCTTGTCTGAACAATCTAGATTATTACTCTAATCACGAATAAACGAACCAGCAATGAATACATTTCATTAAAGTTTATCTATTTTAATAAAGCGTTTAATACAGGAGCTACTAGGGACTAATCTAAGGAAATATTTATGAGGGTATTAAAGAAAATTCACCTGGAGAAACAATTAAAAACCACGTTGTGGAAACACCAAACCTATTCACCCAGCCATAGCTTGAAGCAAAAAAAAAAAATGTAGAGCCTACTTTTCGGTTTCACTAAGCCCTATGGAAAAACAAGTAACCTCGCACAAATGGATTAGTTCCATAGAAGTATAGTACCTATCGTGAATACACGCTTTAGCATAAGTGTAACACGATTATAAGGAATGTCTCTTTAAATTTTTATCAGAGTCTCGACACTTTATGTTCATTCAGTTTAAAATGTATTGTCAGGCATGAAACAAATGTAGTTTTACTACGAACACCCTCCATTCCTCCCTAAATCAAAGGTCAAGGTACTCACCAATTCCACTACCGACGAAGTTGGTCTTATCTCCGGGTCATCGGGAAAGTGTGTGTGTGTTTAGCTCTGCAACAAACAGAAAATAAATGTTAGTACCAACACTTGAAAAATCATTATCATGGTAAAATAATGCATAGATTTCCATTATTCAATTTATATTTAGGTATTTAAGGAAATTTTTCTGAATCGAATTATATCATTACAGGAGCATTTTTATGAGAGTGAAAAGACCTGCCAGTTTTGCTTAAAAAGGTATTTTCACATACCTTCCATGGTTCTTTAACATGCCACAATCAACATGAGACGACAGACAGCTTTAATTCTCCTCCAAAGGAAGTTGTGTTACGGATCTTTAACGCTCAATAAAAATCTGTCGACCTCGGATGGGTTTGAGCCCACGGACATAGGATCCTGAGGCGAGAACATTCTCCCTATAGCACAGAGGTCAACTCGTTTATTAAAATTATGACGAATAATCACGACGAATAATAACAAGATCTATAAAGGTATAGCTAACAAAAAAAATTGATTTAGTAAATTGAGACAGTAAGTCGATATAGTGAAGTATAGTGATTAAAATCAATAAACACAGATAAATGCATTTGAAAAATATATTTAGTGTGAATAGTATTTTTAACACCGCATTTTACTACCTGTTCGGGTTATACGCTCTTGTACTAATCAAGTTAGAGGTTTTAGGGATTGGGAAGGTTATATTAATAGGAAGTGTACTCGCATTTGTATGAAGGTAGAGTGGAAAATAATTTTGTAAAAACTTCCCTCAGTATACTCGATCAAAATTCGAACTTTGATCTCCCCGTCATCGGTAATCTAGCCTACTGCGAGTGTGACACTTTGGACCACATGACCACTGAAGCGGGTGAAACCTATAGTTAAGTCCTTAAGCGTAATGGGGTTACGTGAATAGCTCTTTTAATATTTTTTTTAAAATTAGTGTATTTATACATACATACGTACAACCCGAATGGCCATAGTTTATATTTCCTAGTTCTAATATAACTTAGGTTTTGTTTTAAGGATTTTTAAAACTATTTTTAATTATTTTATACTTTATTTAGATATCATGTTTTTAAACGTGTTGTTTTTCCGTATTAGATATGTTCAGTTTCTTTCAGTATCAGGTCTTACTACCCTCTTGTGTTGTACTAATGTGTATTAATTAATTAGGCCAATGCACTAGGGAATAGGAAGGCTTAGTTTGGAGGGAGTGGGAAAACCTTTTAGGAAAAAAACCCGCTGTACACTTTACGGGGATTCGAATCCCAACCTCCCCATCACTAGTAATCTAATATATCGTGGTAGGTATGTCTTAAATCATTATATCATTGATGTGAGCGATTTAATTTACAATTTCATATGAGTCTATCGTTAGGTAAATAAAACCACAAGTTGGCACGTGTATAAATATTTAACAGTTGCAAGATTGTGTAATATCTATCAAGTGAACGTTATCCGATGGCTACTACAGAGATAAATTTCATAATTTTATTAATAAATAGATAAAGTACACGGTGTTCACCAAGATAAATGTTTTTAGTTGGTTTTAAAACTTAAAAAAAAAATCTAACCAAATTTTAAAATTCTGGATTTTAGGTACACAGGAGCAACTAGTTTTTAAAACGGCATACCTCTGCGTGCAGTGGATATTGCTCAATGATCATAACAAAAAAAACTCTTTAGTGTATTAATATAGATGTGGCATTAAAATACTATTATAAAATAAAATGCTATTATAAAATAATCTATTTGACCTTTAAAACTATAGAATAACTTTTTGTTTTAAATAGATTTGTTACAATTGATGGCTTACTAAGATTTAAATTACTTTGGGTAGTATGCTCTCTAGTCATTAATTGGATAAATTACTGCGAACTTCTCTTAGTAAACAAATTTAGCTACGATTAGGACAAGCTTTGGTAGCCACGTTATCTAAGGCGCTATTCTCACAATAGATTGGATTGCCGATCACTGAGAGATCGTGTTTTGTTCTATATCAGGCTTACAGAGGTTTTTTTTCCAAAATGGCTTCCCACTTTCTCCAAGCAAATGCGGGTACACTTCCTTTTAACTCAACCGTACTTATTCCTAGCCCATTAACAGCATAATCTGGGTGTGCTTTCAGTCAAAAAAGTTAAAACTTTAGGGTTACATTAATAAAATAGTTTCCTCTAAGGAAATAACGTTTCATGTGCAAACCAAATTTTAAATTAGGCTCTTGCATTATTATTTATTATTATTATTATTATTAGCACCGCGTCTTACTACCCATTCGGGTTACACGCACTTACGCTAATGTGTAATGGTAGGGTGAGTGAGAGATTAAATTGAGGAACTACAGTTTAACATGGAATCCGAACCACAGTGGAGGCCTGGCATTCCCCACATTCAAAAGTTGTGATTAATACACGTCTTGTCAGAGGTGAAAGTTGTGTTTGGCAATCAGATAAGTTTGTGCCGGGACCGAGGATTGAACCCCGGACCTCCAGCACAGAAGTTTGACACCTTAACCCTAGACCACCAGTTAACCAGGCTTTTGTAAATAATATAACATACGAGTATATGGGATATGCATATAAAATTTCTTTCCGAACGCAACTGAAAAACATACATAACTTATTACATGTGTGTCCAAACAGGTATTTGAATGCTCGTGTATTTTAATTATTTTACAAACAAGTCTTAAAAATAGATCATTTTAGGACGCATCTTAGTTATTTTAGAAAGGACATCTTTACCTAGAAAATGTGCATTGAAAACAAAAAATAGTAAAATGTAAAATGGTCAACATTCCATTGTAACCCAAATGAAACCCTCGCCCGACTGGCGCATTGGCAGAGATGGCACACAAAGAGGGGGAAGAATGGTGAAAAGCNGGGGGCATGTGGCCAAGTTTCTATGTCCCCGACAAAGCGACGAAGCGAGGCGAAGCGAGCGCAGCCCCTTCCTTTGTGAACTAGGTCACTTTTCCCACAATCCCAGTGAAGCAGTGCTATGGCGGTGCAATCAAGCCCAGCCACCCGACAGGATGCCAGATGCAGCTCCAAACAAATCTGCCAGCTCGTGGAATATTCCACTAATTACTTAGAGTCCACAACTACTTGAGTAATACCGCACTCTCTTTCAATATGACACGAATCCGTGGCCACTTGAATTAAGACAAGAGTACGTATATTCATGCAAAATGCATAGCTAGTAACCAATAGGGTATATAGCATTTTGTGTGCTAGAAGATGAAACTATATTTTCAAAGATGGCATTTATAATACATCCATAGGGAATATTACACAATGCATAAAGTTGATTTAACTTTAACACGTTATGCATGGAGTTGAGCAATGACATTCCTTGGTCTGAGATGTATAAGCCAATGATAATGCAAGAGGAAAAGCTCTAGCCAATTAAAGACCAGTATACACATCAGACAAAAAGTTATCCGTCCATCTTAGAAATGCCTTGTGGTAGCCATACTCGTTTGTTACTAACGAATTTTCTTCCTTCAGCGTCAGTTACTATCATTGTAAATATGACTGAAAAAAAATCGGGGCAATAGTACATTTTAAATTAAGTTATTGAGAAGTTGGTATTAGCGACGAGATTAAAATCAGATGAACCAAATAAAAATCAAATCAGATTTAATAGTGCAGGCACTATTTAAAATTACATTAATTCTATGTTTCAAAAGATACAATTTAATTAACGTCGGTTTTCAAATGTACCATTAAATGAAGTATTTTAAATATCCTATCTGGTAGACCAAACAGGTTAGGTCAATTTATTTGAACGAAATTAATGGATTTGCTTAAGTGCTTAATCAATAACGTTCATTATAATCCGTTGTATTTTACTTATGAATTGTGAAACTTTTACTATTGAATATTCCCCGTTAGCTGATGTTTTGCATGAATATAAGCCAAACCTACACAAATGTCTAACTCATCTTTAAAATTTTGCCAGAAAGTTTGAGTTTGGGGTCTGAATCCCATCCTGATATACTAAGGGTGGATTTTCTTAGAAGGTTTTCCAAATTGCTTCTCCATAAATGCAGGTTTATTTCCTCTGAATTCTATCTCCCCAATCCCCAATTAACCAGCGTAATAAATGTGTGCGTATATGGTACTAAGACGCGATGAAAAACAAATTAAGGGTGTCTACCAAAAAATTATGTAAGCCATAGTTCATAAATACATACACATTAATACCCATGACTAGAAATCACCAAAATAAAAGTTACTAATAATCTCGTCAGACTGAGATGTTCATTAATAATTTCATCAATTATGAACTTCTAAGAGACTCATTTCTGAGTTATGATACCATTGGGGAGAAGTTTTAAATTCAAGCTAATTTTAAGCAAAGCATTAAAAAAATGTTCTACTCATACCGGCACAATTAACTTGCCTCACAAAAATTCATGACCAAAATCTCATTTCATTATTTTTTTATAATTTTCATGACGGGTAGATATTGATGTTTCTTTTAAGCAAAGGACTTATAAATTATCCTAACCCCAAATTAACTTGAGTTTCTATTCGGCACCTAACTTGAGCATCGATAACAGAGGTCTGGAAAGCAACCAACACAAACACAAATAGTGCTCTATTTGTGACACAACCTGGTATCTCACGAGGCTACCTCAGCTCAGCAGTTCTCTTTGTCTCAAAAAAGAGAGAATGAAGATCCAACACCCGGATGAAATAATTTGGCATTCAAATTATATGCCTTGTTTAAAAATGTTCATGGAATGTAAATATTGCACTATTATATTTCTAACACTCGGTTATAACGTTAATGTTTCAGCATAGATTTACTCATCAAATTACTGGGAAATCAACTAATCTAATATGTCATACCAACGTGTGTCAACACGAAACCCAGAAATTGTGTTTATTTTCTCTTATGAATATTCGCAGTGACAAACAAATATGTAAATAAAACATGATCCAACACCCTTGAAAAAATAAAGGTCATTCATTAGCTTACTAATTTGTTATTTAAATAAAATTAAAACCCCATCCATGAAAATGGAAACTTCTATTTTTAAATTAATACAGTAAAACTGTAAAAGAGAGATTGATCATGAATATAGATTCCATGTCCATAGGTACGCTAAGTTTACATTGAAATGTAGAATAGCAGTCTTACTTACTCTATGGAATTTGGAGCTAGAAAATTCATTGTCACACTTCCAAAAATAAGAGACCTATCCCTACTTTGAACTAGTTCCATCCAGTCCCCCTCATTAAACCACACCCATATCTTGAGCTAGTTCCATCCAGGCCCCCTCATTACACCCCACCCATATCTTGAGCTAGTTCTATCCAGACCACCTCACTACACCCTATCCCTATCGTGGGCTAGTTCTATCCAGTCCACCACACTACACCCCATCTCTGTCCTGAGCTAATTCTATCAAGTACACCTCATTACACCCTATCTATGTCCAGAGATAATTCTATCCAGTCCACCTCAGCAGTCCTAGCTTGACCATCTTGTATGCCGTATCATAGTGGAATATAGATAGTAAAGGTACCTCACAAGGTAAATCAAGAGTTAAGATAAGTGGTAAACTTGAAAGGTATCATGTGTGATCCTTTTTTACCTTGTGCATTCAATTTTAAAGAACATAATTTTTAGTGTGGAGAGAAAAACAATATAATATTTTGAAAAACTAATCAATAATTGTTACATGAATTTTCAATTTGTCTTGAGTTTTAAATGTTGATAACAGTAGTCACAAAATCAAGACTAATGCATAATAACAAAATAAACATTAATTAGGTATAAATAATCCGTTGATAAAACAAACATATTAAAATATATAATAAATTAAGGTAGTGGAAAAGAGGGAAGGAAGCTGGAAAGGGGGTGGGGGAGATAAGCTAATGGGGTGTGTAAGAATGGGGCCAACTCAAAGATCTATAATGATCACGAGCTTGTTAAAATAATAACAATAAAAACAAAATAAGATATTTTTAAATTACATGTCTTTTTGAGAAATTTTCATTCGTGATTTTGTATGGCATCCAAACAACTATTTTTCATCTTTAACCAAGATGGTTTATCATCAAAATTGTCTATTCTTAAACCACACAATTCTTTATATTAAAGAAAATTTGTATCAAAATATTCACACAAAAATCCATTTGAAAAATGTTTTTGAATAGGGAAAATAAGGCAAAATATCGAGCTTGCCAACTTATTTTTTCTTTGTTGAAGAAGAAAGATTCAATTTTTCTTCAGCGATTGATCAAGCAAACAATTTAAACTCTCTCAATATATTTAATAAAAACAGCTAGCACAAAACCATGCTTACACCAATTTAATCAAAAGTGATAACTTTAAATATATCTAATTCTCTGAAAGCTTATTTTAGCAGTTCATTAACTAAATATAAAACAGTTTGTGAAAGCTTAAAAGCTAGGTCACAATACTGTATTTAATTTGGTGATCTTTATGAGACCACGTTTTAGATATTGTCAATTTTTAGTCTTGCTCTTAACTAAAGAGGCTATTAAAAGCCCCTGCATCCTAAATAGGTACTAAAGTTCAAATTAGACATCACATCACACTATCATTTTCTGCGCTCTTCATTAGAAGATAAAGGAAATGAGATGGTGAAATAATTTTCCATACTTTTTAACTTATTCCAATTTCACTTTTATCAAGTGAAAGATTCCTCAAACCGCACATGGATGAAATTTATTGTTCGAACGTAATTGTGTATCCAAGATCCCATTTATCGTTCGTGAGACGAACTCTTTAATTATATTAAGAGGTATGGATGAGGAAGGTAATTTTGAGGTAATACACCCCATTAATGTCGAGCGTGAAAACCTTTATGAAACTTAAATGTGAAAATCACGCTCAGTTCTGCAGAATGAAAATTAAATTCAAACCGTAATCTCCTTTCAAACAGCTAACAAATAACAAGTTCTCCATAATTTTGACACCTTATGTATTTCTACCACGGCTGCAGACTTTTAAAATGCGCCTACAATTATATATTGCAAACTAAATTTAGAAAGTGAATGTATAAAACTTATTAGTCGTTTTTTGGAGAATATAGATTATCCATAAATTATGAATAAGATATGTGATGTTGCTTTTTGAAATCAAACAAACACATCTATCTTTAGTAAAAATAATTGGTCACATATTAGCCACAAAGGCAAATGATGTTTGTATCCTTTTGGAAATTTTCTATACTCAGGTCTGAGGGCTAGAAACAAGTTTCAGATTACATAATTAAATAGGTTGGTAGGTTGGATTATCCGCAGAGTGACTATTCTTTATATAAACTTTGTTTAGGGAATAGCTTAGAGAGGACTATAGGGACGTGGTTTGCTGAAATTTACAGGAAATGTAGGTAAAATAAAGGGGAAAATTAATATTAATAATCACTAGCAAACCTGTAAGCAAATTGCGCAATACTAAGGTAAAAATAGATTTTCTTTATTAAAGAATTTGTAGAAAATAGATATTTTTCTCAAATAAATAAAACACATAGAGACCAAAAATTTAAAATATATACGAGGCATTCATAGTTACAGAGGGTTTGAGAAAACATCAGTATGGACAACATTATTATACTATATACAATCTCGCCCTATGGCCCCAGTGTTTCTGGAGATGCGTGTTGGTGTGGGTGACCTTTCTGACTGAGTAAAATTGTTGTTGACATAACTTTATATCAGTTGCATAACTTTATATAAGTTGCATAACTTTAGGTCAACATATTACTATTCAAGTCTTAATTTGTCAATTAAGAGTGTAGACCTATGAAATAGGTCGATATTGGGTTTGACGTTCGTATTAGAGATATATATTTTTATTGTAGCTATGTGATTATTTTTTTCGAAGTGTGCATTTTATTTCTGGGTCGGTCATGAGGACATGTTGCTGAACGGTCTGTTAACTAATACAACTGTGAGGCTTAGTCCCAAAGAGGGAAATGTTTCGATGTATTCAGGTGGGACAACGATGTGTACTACATGGCTGACAATACGATGTTTATCAGCTACAACAAATGACATCGAGAGGGCATTAACTCCATTTTGTGAATATTATTATTATTATTAGCACCGCGTCTTACTACCCGTTCGGGTTATATGCACTTACGCTAATGTGTAATGGTAGGGTGATTGTGAGGTGAAATGAAGGACCTAAAGTTTAACGTGGAATCCGAACCACGGTGGAGGCCTGGCATTCCCCACATTCACAAGATGTCTTGTCAGAGGTGAAGGAAGGGTTTGGTAATCAGATAAATCTGTGCCGGGACCGAGGATTGAACCCCGGCCGCCAGCATAGAAGTCTGACACCTTACCCCCTAGACCACCAGGTCACCCCATTTTGTGAATAATGTTTCATTATTAAAGGGATTGCATCATTCAGTAGATAGTTTATCTTCTAAGCCTACACCCAAACGACTGATGCGCATATATATATATATATATATATATATATAAACTCTTTTAGGATTAATGATACATCGATGATTGCAACACGGTTAAGATACTTTCTCATTTGACCTAAATATATCTTTGTCCTCATGAGGACATAATTTGGGAACGATGTTGCAATACCAGGAAGTTAATAAGGTGAGGTATAATATAAATGTTTGCATCTAGCCATAGTTTATGTTACAATCATCTGAAATACTTATTCCCTAAATTGATTATATTGATATTTTAAGTGAAAGTTAATCCTTGTCATGCTCAAATTATAGTAGCCGATCCACATTATTTAGTTACCACTAGACACACAGTAGGCCTACATATCGTTGTCCTACTTTAATACAAACATAACTAAATTACTAAATTAAAAGAAGCATCGCAACTACAATAAATAGGCTAATTATTGCAGCTGCTAGCAGATGTTTCAACAACAAGTTTTCACAACCACACCCGCAATAAAAACACTCTTTTGTTTTAAAAATTAGTACAAAACAAACTCTTCATCGTGGCAACCAGTCCCTTTAACGTCCTAAAAATTCCCTATTTAATTTAAACTCTCCCTAGAAATAGAATACTATGGTCCGCTTGCATAAACAATCATTATCTGTGATTCTGTCAAAAAGCAGATTTAGGTTTATATCCAAATAGTATCTCGGATCTAATTTACAGTTGCAACATTAACAATTTGGAGATGAGTTGTCAATCTACTTTCTGTTAAAACTAACCAAACAGCTCTTTACCATCAACTATTTGGTTTTCCGATCATAGTGTTGATGGAAATATATCGTATGACGTATAAATTTAATAACTGGATATTTTTTCTGCATCCTTATTTTAGTGATTAATAAAAGTGAGTGTGTGTTTTATATATTTATTTTAGTTTTACTTATTTTATGAGATGAAAGTGTAAATTAAGTTCAATTATACACAATGAATCTTTAGAGAATGGTTGCAGCTATGTAAGCAGCTACATAAAATAAGTTAACTTTTTTTTTAATTGTGGGAAAATTAAATTTTAGATTAAGCTTAGACCGAGTAGAATTTATTGTGTATATTTATTAACACAACTACAAAACTTTTAAAAACAGTCTCATTAATGGAAAGTTCCCGAAATTACAATTTATTTAATACAAACATGGCATATTAGGTTACCAGAGCTATAATATAAAGTGTATTCATAATAACCAGCCTTATGTAATTGACGTCATTTCACAATCAGCTTTTTCAAATACCGTGACTTTTACATTGTTAGCATATTTGCTTTGTGGCTATTTGATCACATCTATGATTAGGAGATCGGAGATTTTGATCCCTAGCTAGCTTTGATGCAACCCAAATTTTTCTTGATCTTGGATCAAACTGATTGGCAATATGGTTATATAAGGATCAATATGATATCTGTATAGCCGGTTTTAAGACTATTTAATCCAGAAATTACATTTGGTGACATAATCTGACAGTTATCCATTAATCCATACCTCAAGTTAGAATCGGTAGAGCGGTTTTTGGTATAAAAAAAAAACTTTTTTTAGTGCGATCTTACCCTGTCATCTCTTGAATAAAATATACATATTCATTTTATAAAACCAGTTAAAATATTTGACACCAACTTTTATAAAATGTGTGTTAACATATAAATAAACTTCTAAATTTACACACTATATGCCATTACAAAAATGGATGACATTAATGTCAGAAATATTTACTAACTGACCATGACATTTTTAAAAATTTGGTGAGAACGTTTCGTTATTGATTAAAGAAAACGCACACTTAATCTATAGCCTTGCCTCCAAATTGGACAGTTTTTTTTAACTGCTTCGTATGTAAATGTTTAACTTGCCGAACTCACCAGTTTCTTTGATAAAACACTAGAAAGTTACTATAGTGGGAATATTTAAAAAAAGTTTAGTAAAATTAATTATTGAATAAAATACATTTTTTAGATCATAAAAGTTATATCATATTTCTATAATCAACACTCAAAGAAATGGACAGTGTTATACCACCCTTAGTCCACTTCTGCGCAAAGGCTCGCCCCAACCTTACCTTGGATTTGGGCGTTGAGGACGGAAAGAGCGAGTGAGCCACGCATGGGGGGCCCCTACCCAGCCCGGTGAAATGGACGGGGAAGAAAAGGAAGGTGTGTCTACAAATAACAAGATTACTAATTTGACTTGAACCTCGTTACTCGGCCAGGCAGTCTAGTTCGCTCGTGCATACCGTTGTATTTATAGCGACCGAGCTCCCAAACACATGGCGGAGTGGGGGGGAGCAGCGCAGTGCGATAAGCGCACAAACCAAAAGGAAGTCTGTCGGCTCTACAACCAGCGACTAGTCAATACACCCATTTTGAATTGTTCGCGGCTCACTTTTCACCTTGTACGATTCAGTGGTCTTTAAATGTTCGTAATATCCCCCTCCCCTCCCATAGCGTTTACCCGTATTCTAATTTGAAACCTCTTTCCGCATATATCAAAACTATTAGCCTCATGGCTCACTACTCGTTGAAATATCAAAATATTAACAATAATTAGGTAAGATAGAAGAATGTAAATTTAATATTCATTTGCAGAGTGGGAAACCATTTAGGAATAATAAACACTTCATTAATAACTTTACTCAGCAGATTCGAATTCCAACTTCACCATCACCAACAAATCATACTAGAATAAATAGGCTCCTTTGTCTTCGTGACCACCGATGTGGGTTGAAGGAAGTTTCGTAAAGTTTAAAGCTCAAGATTCCTTTACTGTCGATCTGTTTTCAGAACAAGCAAGGAATCTTCGTGATTCTAAACGGAATCGTGTTTGAAAAACACATAAATCATAATTATAAAGTTGAGTGTATATTAAATATTGACATTTACCGTTTCAATGATACTTTAAAATTTTAATGAAAAGCTAAAGGATAATCGAAATTTAAAAGCGAGATTGTCCAGAGCAGATTTACTTTTGGTGCAGACTTACTGGAGACCCACGGGATTTAAATGGGATTCTGCGTGGAAATCTGAGAGGGACACTCGCTTTTTCGTAGTCAAAAAGTACGGAGGTGACTTAATCACTTCAGCAGGAACGCCAATTTAGTTTTTAGTATAAACAATGCAAAGCCAATAGTTTTTCTTAACATGTTAATCAAAGTTACGTATCTCGATAAATTAACTTATTTATGGGGATGAATTTACACTTAATATTAATATACTTTCTTATGCAACAAGAACCTCATCATAAATGTATGTAGGAGACGTATCTACCTGGCACCCGAATACAAGACAGTATCAAATGCATATCGAAAACTATCAAGACGTATATTGAACTGGTCAAGATCCAAACCCTTGACATCCAGTGATATATGTCGTGTGCGATTACTAATTCTTTTCAACTCCACCGACAATAAATTGCCGGTACACTTTCTCTAAATATATCAACCTTTCTCATAACTAGCACAATCGTAATTAGTAGATTTTCGTATAACCAAATTGAGTAGTGAGACGCAGTGATAGAAATATATCCCTCTCTACAACAGACTTGAGCATGTTGCCTACCCTTGACGTCATGGTAAGTTGAGACAATATTTGAGATGTTAATGTATTTAAGTTAAATTAGGTGAGTTTTAAAGACATTACATTGAAACAAAAAACAATAATTCTTAAGTTATTCGAAAAATAGTCTAACATTTCCACAACATTAGTCTACTTTTATGATCTTTAAATATTTTTTTGCAAACGTATTTTTTTAATCGTCTAAAACACAGGCGATTAAATTTATTCATAAATAATCAGGTTTATTCAAAAATAACTAGAAGAGCACTATTTCAGTTTCTCTTATCCAAAAGTAAACTCTTTTCATCTAGTAACTAAAAACAAATGTTACCACTATCCCAGTGACCCGAAAGTATAATTATTTTAAAGAACAACAAAATTGGTGCCAAATTGGATAAGGGCTTTAAATTCGATTTTAATTTATACTATATTAGAGCGTGCAAATGAAAAAAAACTAATTTTGAAAATTGACAAATTATTCACGCAAACGATTTGTGAAGTAATAATTAAACTTTCACTATCTATTCTCTCAAGCTTATGGTAAAATAGAGCGCACTAGTTTATTGCATTATAATATGATCAGTCTGCAACTGGTCAATCGTGAATGACCGATCAATCTCGCAACCATTTTCAGTAGATCGCGTAAGAAAACTCCATCATTAAAAATCTATCACCGAATATTTAAAATCTCAGAAATAGCAAGTGCTTTCAAATAATATCCGAGTGTAACCAAAATAACCTTTATCAGTCATAATCGTTAATGTTATAAGGAAATAAAATTATTTTATTTATCATATATATTTTGTTTTATAAAAGTGGGGACATAAGTATTTGATTAAGGGTACTATGGAATAATTTGATTGTAATGTACTATCGACCTATTTTTTAACACCGGACGAGAAAGGTTGAATTTAGAGCAAGTGTATCAGCATGGATGTGGAGGAAGAGTGTTTAACCATTTAGGAGAAAATACCTCAGTATACTCGACCGGGATTCTAATTACAATTTCCTTGTCATCGACAGTCTAGTCTAACAAGAGAGTGATGCCTTAGACCATGCGGCCACCTAAGCAGTTTTCAACCTATTTGATAGGTTAGAAATCCTTCGATCATTCAAATGAAAAGTATTTAAATTATTTGCGTTAACTGTGACCGAAAGTGATCCTTATGAATTAGAATGTTACTTGCTACCCTTTAAGGTAAATTTTCATTACTCTCAAGATTATTATAAATCAGGCCTAAAATAAGCTTGAATGATCAAATATCATACTCTTTATCTTATACTAGTTTTTTTGTGTGTTTTTTCCAAATTGATGATAAAAAAACTAGATCACTAAAGTTATTTTAACTTTGAGGCACATTACACACAATTAATAATTTTGAATAGTTTATTCCTACAGTGTTAACTTTTTTTGTTTGTTCTGTTTACATTTCACAGTAGGAGCAAGAGGCAATGGTATTGATAATAGCCCTGTTTTGAATAGTCAGATTTGTTAACACTAGATATGACGCACGCAAGGTTGACTATCGATCAGCCGCTGAGAACGAAGTTTAATTCGAATTTAAAAAAAATACTAACTGCTCTTGGTGACTTATCGAATAATCATTCGATTGTTTGGAAACAATAGTTTTCCTCTTTCAATAGTATTCATCACTAGGAGACAGTTCTTTCACAGCAAAGAGTTACGTCAATATGTACTCGAGATGAATTGACGTGTTCTATTATCCCCATTTACTAGTAATGGCCGCCCGTCTTGTGTGTGGGAGATTCTCGCGTATTCATTCTGTGTTCTTTATTTGCATAGTGATGACTGATGAGTGTGTTTCTCGTGCCATCCAGCTCTATTGTCCTAGGTATAGGCCTAATCGACATTAGTAATTAAATCGGTTTTTGCGACTCGTGTGGGTTGGGACGTTTAAAATTATGCATATTACTTGGTTGGTATTATTTTGAAAATAAAAATAAAACGAGTAGTTTAGATATAGGTGCCTCGTGGCCACATGATCTAGGGCGTCACTCTCACAATAGACTATACTACTGATGAGCGGGAGCTCGTGGTTCGATCCCGGTCAGGTGTAATTAAGGTGGTTTTCCCCTAAATGGTCTCCCCTCTCTCTCCCCACGCAAATGCGGGTATACTTCCTCTAAATTCAACCTTACTCATACCCAACACATTAGTTTAATTACTACATAAGTGTATAACCCAAAGAGTTGTAGTAGTAATAAGTGCTAAAAAAGTTTATAAAATCAAACATTCATTTGAGTGGCAGAATGCGTCACTATGACGTCAACACCGGAGACATGACTACCGATTGAATAATGTGGAAGTTCCCCCTTGCCTCAACCCAGCCCCTGTTAGCGGGATTTGACTCGTGACGTCATTGTTCCAAGCTCGACCTACAATAGAGGGTTGAGGAGCACACATACTAGTGTACAACTTCTGGGAGATCAGGCAACATTATCGACACTGGCAGTGGAGCAAATGGAGGTGCCAAATTGAGGGGGAACTGAGGGGGTAGCCATAGCTAGTAGAAAGATGCCGAAAATCAATAACATGCGCCCCCTAAAACACCCTGGGAACACAGTTAAAAGCAAACTACACATGAATTTTTGCCACGAATAACAGGTAGATAGTACCTGGGTTTCACTGCGAGTTAAAGGGGATACCTTACTTGGCTTCTGGCAAGAATTAAAATAGTGTACTTACGAGTTAAGAGGATACACGAATGCTTCACCCCCCCCCTTTTTTGCCTTATTTTATCTATGTTTAGACAATAGCTGAGATAAACGTTTCTTCACGGGATCCTGTAAACACTGAGGAGCCCATTAAGTATGTGCAGAATTATGAATAAACCAGATACACGCAATTCATATCGTTTCAAACAAACATTTACGTACATTTATTTAAATCCTATAAAGCACATTAAAGTAATGTAACTGATTTATTTTATATTCCCTTTCTGCTTTTATTTGTGCTAGAATATTAAAAATAACGTATTTAATACACTCGGCGTTCTTACAATCTACTTAATTGAACCAATGCGAGAACCAAACTAATGAGTGCTATGGCTAAAACCGTACATTCTATTTAATTCCAGATTATGCTATTTTGTCGCTACGCATTTTAATTCCTGCTAGCCTCCACATATTTACTTTTAGAAGAATAGCAGGAAGATTAATTTTAAGGATATTTGCCGACTTATTTTTTTAAAGAGAGAATAGGAAAAGTTTATTCAAAATTACTGTGTCAAACCACTTTTAAGAGCACATTTAAAGATGGATTAAAATGGATAATAAACAAACGACTTAGCTCGAACAAGAAAACTTAGAGAAATGAGGTTTTGTGCATTCCTAAATTGACAACAATGACATTAAGATTAATAAGATATTTTTCACCAGTTTAAAAATATTATATTCAAATTTGATATAGCCACATAGTCTGACACGCTACTCTATCATTAGACTAGACTGCCAATAACGGGGAGATTTGAGGTTCGAATCTTTCTACAGAATGGTTTCACTCTCTCTCCATGCAAATGTGGATACAATTCATCGAAATATTGCCTTCCTCCTCCCTAAACCCACTAGCGTAATTAGTATATAAGGGTATATTCTGTAAAGGTAATAAGTTACAATACTGAAAAAGTATATGTTTTTAGGTATTTTTTAAAATTGGTTCAAATGGTTTCAGTGTTTTCAATTTCAAAATATAAAAAATTCACTACGATTGGATGTCTAGTGCGATCTATATTACCTACTAAAGCAAGGTGTTAACTTAGGTTATAATATATAATATATAACTAGAGAGTCTAGCATATCTGTTGAACACGTCGGAACAGAGCTAACACCTTCAGACATAAAATGTTATTTGTTAATTTAACGTTGATAAATATGTATTACATGAGTTTCTTACTAATGTACGCCACCTATCCCTATATAGAGCTAGTTTTATCCAGTTCACCTCATTACACCCTATACCTATCTTGAACTAGTTTTATCCAGTTCACCTCATTATATTCTATCCCTATCTTGAGCTAGTTATATCGAGTCCCCCTCACTACAACATATCCCTATCTTGAGCTAGTTTTATCCAGTTCACCTATTACACCCTATCTTTATCTAGTTCTATCCAGTCCATCTCATTACATCATATATCTTTCAGGTCCATTCTAATGTTATCCTTCCTTCTGCGTCTAGGTCTTCCAAAGGGTGTCTTTCCATCGGGTTTGCCAGTCAATACTCTGAGCAAGGTTCTAGATTCTCTCATTCGCGCTGCGTGTCCTGCTCACAGTAACCTAAAATAATTTCTTACCCTAACAATGTAATGGGATGAGTACAGGGTATAACTCATATCACTAAGCCTGTGCATTCAATTAATGTTATCACAATATGAAACACGTTTTAATACAATACATTACCAATAAAACTCCTTACTAGGGTACCTGTGTGTTTCATTTGTCTTTAAAAAGTCAATTTTAATTAATTGTAGTATTAGTTATTTCAGGAGTGTCTCTAATAACCATAAAAACGACTTTTAACTTTAACTAGGTGATCGAGGGTAGTTTATCCCAAACAGTTTTCCACTCACCCTCCAGGCAAATGCCGATGTATTTCCTCTTATCTAAACTTTCCTAATCCCTAACACATTAGCGTAATTAGTACTTAAGCGTATAACACGAACGGGTAGTAAGACGCGTCGTTAAAAAAAGGTAACAACGAACCGGTAAAATTATTTGTTATGTATGAAGGAGTGGCGAGAGACAGCGAATAGGGGTTTAACCCTAATTGTTAATAGCAGGCCTAAACTAGGTCAAATTTTAATTTGGCTTTATTTAACAAAAAAATTCCTGGGTGCAAATATTTAACAACTTTTTGGGCTTGGTCATTTGTGATCGGTATAAATTAGTCGCATCAGTTTATAAACAAAGCAACGGATAATCATTACATATTCAGTTTCATTTTACACATGAAAACACCAACAAATAAGTAAATAAAAAAAGTCACAAATATTAATTGAGCTTTATTGAGCTGGAACGACTCTCCGATGAGTTTGTACTTGTTTTATCGAAGTATGAACAAAGGTACACTTTATCATGGATTATTTAAATTAATTTGATTCTTAACAAAAGGAAAAGAGGTTTGTAAAAAAAATCTAATCATGACATAAAAAACAAACATAAAAAGATTCACGTTGTTTATTTCTTACTTTTTCTATAATAAACGCCGGGCACATACTATTTATTAACACTCAAAGCTGAGAATGATTGACCAAATTAATCCAAACATGTAAATCATAAAATGTTAAAAACCTTTGTGTGATAGATTATAATATGACCGACAGAAACATATAATATTTAAACATGATATGGATAATACAGTAACAAAGAATATATGAACATAGGAATAAGTATAAAATATATTAAATCTATTACTCTTACTTGTATATCGATCATGACTCACTATATTTATGACAAAAAAAATTTAATTGACATTTTCAATGGTTTAACAACATTTTTATTTAATGACTAGCTATATCATGACTTGCATGACCAAAGGTTAGTTTCATGACTTTTTCATGACTTCATGACCAAACGTTCGTTTCATGACATGTATTTTTATTATGTTGCAATCAAAATAATTAAAATATTTACAGTAAAGAAAAAGCTAGTAATGATTTAATTCCATAAAATTAATCTTTCAATTAATATTTAAAATTAATAATTCTCAATTTCTAAAGATAATAAATGCATTGCTTAATCTATCACAAGAGTAAAGCCTAACGCTAGGTAAAATATTTTTCATGCCCTTAGATTGGATCTCTCATATTAGACTGTTTTTTAGTGACATTTTTTTACAAAAAATATAAGTTAAAAATTATAATTTGGGTATAAAAATGTAGTTTTATGTTTATCTGTGTATAAACTTGGAGGAAATTGCAATAGTATCCGTCCAAAACGGTATATTAAAACTACATTTCATTTGTATCCACCCAAATTCTTCTCGCCGAGTCTCTTCGCCAGTCTCCTTGTTTAGCCTAGGATCTAGCTACCTGATGAATGCTCTAACGTTTTTAATCCCAAGGGTCAAATCTGATAAGTTTGCCCCACAAGCCGAATATATATTTCTTAATCCCACAAACTTAATATAGGCCTACAAACAACACTTAATAAACAAGTATTTAAATACTTATATATGCCTATGTATAAATAGTGTTTTGGTTGGTAGAATCTTTCAAATTTTATTGCCAAAAATTGTTTTATCTCCCAAAAATGTATTATGAAATATGCACGTACACACACGTTCACAAAAAAATTACAATAATACCCGCTTCGGTGGCCGCAACGTCTAACGCGCTAATCTCACAGTAGACTAGACTGTCGAAGACGGGTAGATCAATGTTCGATCCCAGTCGTTGCATTGAGGTTAAATAAAGCATTTTACATACATTTGGCAAGAAAATCATCCAAGAAAAAACTCATTTAAACATCTTTGTTAAATAGTGAATACATACAATAACAAAAACTAACTTTTTAGCAAATAAACCCTATTTATAGGTTTAGATCATGTTGAAAGTCGAATTTTATTTTTTAAATAAGGCTGTAATCCAAAGAAACTATTGTCCGTTTAAAATTATAACCACATAAATTATAATTTTGTTCCAGATTGAAGTCAAACCTTGCTTCGGTGGTCTCAGTCTAAAAGCACCAAGCTCGCAATATACTACTGCTGATAACAGGGAGATCAGGGTTTGCGTCCCAGGTGGGTGTAATGAGGGTGATTTTTCCAAAATGGTTTTCAACCGTTATTGCTACTCAAATGCTGGTACACTTCTTATAATTTCAACCATCCACCTTCCTAGCTCATTAGCGTATTCAGTACTTGTGTATGCGTATAATATTAACAGCCAGTAATATCATATGCTAAGCAACGGTCAAACCTTTCTTTGAATAGATCTGTGATGTTTCTACTGCAGAGATGTCAAACAATATATGTTTATATGACAGGTAAAGTCAATTAGAGCTTTAAACGAAGATAAAAATCATATTAATTTATTAAGTATATATTGCTTGCTTACTTACTTTATGGCATTAGGAACTCTAAAATTCATTGCCGCACTTAAAAAAGTAAGACACTTATCCCTATCGTGAGCTAGTTCTATCCAGTCCACCTCCTCCCACCCAATCCCTATCGTGAGCTAGTTTTATCCAGTCCACCTCGTCACACCAAATCCCTATTGTGAGCTAGTTCTATCCAGGCCACCTCGTCACACCCAATCTCTATCGTGAGCTAGTTCTATCCAGTCCACCTCGTCCCATCCAATCCCTATCGTGAGCTAGTTTTATCCAGTCCACCTAGTCACACCAAATCCCTATCGTGAGCTAGTTCTATCCAGTCCACCTCGTCCCACCCAATCCCTATTGTGAACTAGTTTTATCCAGTCCACCTATACCACTCTGTCCCTACCTTAAGCTTGTTCTATCCAGTCCACCTCACTACACCATGTCCCCCTTCTGAGCTAGTTATATCCAGTCTACCTGCTTAAACCTTATCTCCTTCATGTCCATTCTAATGTTATCCTCCCATCTGTGTCTAACTCTTTCCAATGGTCTCTTCCCATTGGGTTTGCCAGTCACTACCCCGAATAAAGTTCTAGATTTTCCCATCGGCGATGTATGTCCTACCCACCGTAATATAAGAGACTTTGTTATCCTGATAATGTATTGTGATGTGTACAGAGTATACAACGCACCACAATGCAATCTCTTTCACTCACCAGTAGCCTCATCCTTTTTTGGACTAAATATCTTTCTAAGCACCTTGTTTTCGAAAATACTTTTTTTTTTCATCGTGTAATGTAAGAGAACACATTTTAATTCCAAAGAGAACAGCTGGTAAAATTATTAATTATAATTTATACTCAGTCTTATTGTCGAACGTTGCTGAAGCAATTCAAGATAAGCTGGGCATGGATAATACTTCCTTCTCGACCTACCTCCCCCAGGTGACCAATGATCATTGATCCATCCCTGCTCTCCTACCCCCTCCTATCACTCATCCTGACCTAGTTTCACTTTCCCAACCACCTAACTCCGCCGCCAAAGCCAAATCCCACCAGTGGAATATTTCAGTTCAATGGGGTGAACAACTAGCTTTATAAATCGGAACTTTACAGATATAACTAATCATTAGCTCGCCATTGAAAATGGACTCTGAAATCTCCGTTTGATTTGAATAGTTTCCCGTCCATAATATAGCTTTTATTGCACTTGGAGGGAGAAACTAGAGATACACAAACTAACTCTCATAGGTTAATAAAACGCAGGTTAAACTAAATTGAGATCAGTAAATGAATACATTTTTACGTTCGATGAAACGAATCCTTTAAGTAAGTTTGCAGTAGTGGCAGCCCTTACTACAAGCCTGCCATAGCGACACTCTTTTTTCGCCACGCACATAAAATACACATGCAAGAAAAAATTCATTAAGGCATATTTTGACTTACAAAACTAGTTGTTATCGTATTATTTTAAACTGAAAAATGACAACTGGACACGAGAATCGAGCCAAAGGCCCCGGGATTGATTCCCGTGTCCAGGTGTAGTTTTTCTCTCAAAAGAAAATATTTCAGTGCAGCTATAGCTGTAACTAAAATAAATAATAGCTTGGCTATTTAATCCATAGTTTTAATCAGATCAATTTTGAAGGTTTAGACAATGACTACCAAGGTATTCGGCAAGACAACTATGAGGATTGCCTCAATCTATCTATGATCGGAATTATTAAAGGTTAAATAAACCATTTCAATAAACTTTGAATTAAAAAAAATCTTTAATAATTTAAAAATACATCAATTAAATTTGTTGTATAAAATACATTTTCATAAGAAATAAGCCATTCAATACGATTAGCATGAATTATATCAAGATAAATGACCGTTTTTCTTTAAACTATTACTAACTAGCTGGTGTACCCGTAATTCGCAAGGGGAATATTTAAAAGAGCTTTGCAATTTTTAGTAAATAAATAATTCACAAGGAAAAGTATTCAAATATTAAATTATGTTATGTTATATTTATTCTTTATTGGTTTCAAATGTGATACAAAGCTTGATAGTAGGCTGGCTAATACCCAACACTTTCCTGTTGGTGCTAATAAAAAGAGAAGTGTGTCACAGCATAAATAATTAATGATTAAAAGGTTGTAATTAAATTCAATCAAAAGTATTTTAGCACTTTTAATGTATCTACCCCAGATAAGCTTTTTACCCCGTTTAACATTTTACACTTTTTACCTAAAGAAATAACTTTTTTACTATTTTCTCTCTTTTGGTCCTAGCTACCTATTTTTACCCTTTCCACCCCGTTTGTCTCAATATACATTTTACCCTATCTTTTCCATTTCACCTCTTTTAGCCCTGTTGCAGCTTTTAAATCTTTTAACATTTTTAATGTTCTGTTACCCCTTATAAAATGTATGTATACAGTTTTGGGGTTATGATTAACTTTTTGCCCTTTATATCATTTTTACCCCCTTTATTTTACACAGCTGTGCCCCTTTTGCCCTTTAATAACCCGTTAATTTTTTATTTTTTTTCCCTTTTTGGTATAATTTAACTTTTAGTAGATTTACAATAACCAATTTTGACCTTTATGCCTTTTTTTAAAGTATGTCCTGCTACAATTTTTAGCCTTTTCACCCTATCTTACATTATTTATCTAGCTTAGCCACGGAGAATTATTTTATGGTAAAAAGAATAAATAGATTTTAAAAATTGTAAAACATGTATAAAGAGTGTAGGCTTAAAAGGATAAAACAGAGTAAATACAACGGGTCAAGGACTGGAATGGTTTAAGGGGAATGCGCGGGTAGAAAGGTTAGTAAAGGTTAAAAAAAAGGTTTACAGGCAAAACACTTTTTTCTAATAGATAGCTTATATGTATTAATAAGTCATAACATTTAACAAATTAATATATCATGGCGACATAAGAAGAGTTGGTTGTGGCTTCTTGTTTAATCTACATGGCAAACAAACTTCCATGGCCACTAAACTATATTAAAAATCGCATGCATTAGTGTAGAATAGTAAAATTATTTCGTTACGTTAATATTTAATCTTATCGTTTTTTTTAAAAAATTCTAATAAAAATCTCTAAATTCAAACTTTAAGGTGCAAATGTTCATGCACAGGGGCTACTAATGTTTAAATTTCACACCTCTGCGTGACGTTAATATCACGCAACACTCATGACAAACAAACTTCATTTTATTAATATAGATTTCAGCGAGATGTTAACGAAATAATTAAAAGAATCGCATCCAAATAGATTAAGCTTTCTTGGGCTTTTTCTTTGGCTAAGTTTAGTTATTTTAGTTCAGTGCTGCCTAGAACATAGAACTAAGTTTGCTATGCACGAGTAACCTCACCCCCCTCCCTTTTTTTCCCAAGCACAATCACCTAATAGTGAGACCAGGCAGTTTAACAAGATGACACAAGAAAGGGAACCGCTCTGATCAATTGCATGATCAACTTTGCTGAATTGTAGCCATGTGCTCGACGTCAACTCAAATGCGTCATTCAATTAAGTGAATTGTATGTGTGATAGCTATGTGGTCTGCATGGGATAGTGTGGGCTTCAGATAAAGAGAGCGAAAGAGTCGAGTGTGTATAAGATTGTGTGAGCGTGCCGTCACAATATGCCCAATTTATTCACTTAGAATGGTTAGAGCCAAAAAGAGAGAGTAAAAAAACACGTCAACTTCTCAAGAAGGCTGCATTGTTACACCAAGTGTAGGCTATTTGTATTACTTTAACGGTGTACGAATAATATAGTTCCTCAAACATTATTTGGAAGGAAGTTATTAGTGTTATTGGCTTTGAAATAAAAACTTTTAGATGAAAAAAATATATCCCTAGTGCAGTGGCGCATAAACTAGCTTACAATATAAATCCAACCAAATTTTAATTGATGTGTTCTAAAATGTAATCTGACACACCCAAGTTCCAAGATAATATTAATACCTTTAACTTAGAGTGATTAAAGCCTGAAATTTGAGCAAAAGAATAGTGAACTCTGTAAGAAAATCATCACAGTTACTAGAAATCCCCTCTAAAAACAATGATAACTTCCTCAGCTACATGATGAGAAAAAATGTTTGATCTTCAAAAACAAAGAAAATCTTTGCCCCAAAAAGGCATACATAAATTTTAGAATGATGTAGGTTACATAATAACGAGCTATATAACCTAGACTCATCGCCAGACGTGGTTTGGATAGCCAAATCTCACAAATTACGTTGGGTGGGACATGCAGCCAAATAGAAGAATCTAGAACCCGTGTTCAAATATTGACTGGCAAACCCGATGGGAATAGACCATTTGGATGACCTAGATGCAGAAGGAAGGATACCATTATAATGGACCTGAAAGAGATAGGCTGTAATGAGGTGGACTGGATAGAACTAGCTCAAGATAGGAATAGGGTGTAATGAGGTGGACTGGATATATTATTATTATTATTATTATTATTAGCACCGCGTCTTACTACCCGTTCGGGTTGTACGCACTTACGCTAATGTGTAATGTTAGGGTGATTGGGAGATGAAATGGAGGACCTACAGTTTAACGTGGAATCCGAACCACGGTGGAGGCCTGGCATTCCTCACATTCACAAGATGTCTTGTCAGAGGTGAAGGAAGGGTTTGGTAATCAGATAAATTTATGCCGGGACCGGGGATTTAACCCCGGCCGCCAGCATAGAAGTCTGACACCTTACCCCTAGACCGCCAGGTCACCGACTGGATATAACGAGCTCAAGATAGGAATAGGGTGTAATGAGGTGGACTGGATAAAACTAGCTCAAGATAGGAATAGGGTGTAACGAGGTGGACTAGATACAGTTAGCTCGATATAAGGATAGGGTGTGATAAGGTTGACCGTACCAAACTAGCTCAGAATTGGATATTAAATGTTCAAAAATTTGAGGATCCTTTTTCTAATGATGCTTTAACAAACACTAAACAATTGAATCAATTCGAAATCGCACCACTCGCCAAACCAAAGCATGTTTCTTTATTTTAGTAGAAATGTAATATCTTAAAATATTTCCCAATGCAATCACAGTTTTTAGTAGTTCACCAAACACTATTACGCGATTATTATTTTAATATCGATATCCCTAGCAAAAGACTAGAATTCCTATGAAGGGGAGATCGAGACCAGGTGTACTGAGGTTTTTTCCAAAATGGTTTTCCACTTTCCCTCTACACAAATGCGGATACACCTCCAAATTCAACCTTCTTCATCCCTAACTCATTAGAGTAATTAGTAAATATGTGTATAACTCAAAAAGGATATGTTAGCAGCAGGAACATTAATGTCCATACAATCATTGCCATCTGGTTCCGAAGGATGGGACTCAAATCTTGGCCGAATGTCATGGGAGTCTTTTCTCCTCAATGTGTTTAATCGTCCACTCTCTTGGTGAATGCTTGTGCACCCGGCTGATATTAACACCTTGCCTCCCATCCTCCCCTTCTCCACATGTGGCAACCCAGACTATTGCAATGGTGACGCCCTACCTAAGCCATGCGAGCCCAGGTGCGAGTGTTTCTCACTCACTGATCAAAGTCAGCGTGCATTTATAGGGTAACCGGGTCATCGAGATAAAATTAGATTTATTCTAAGAAAAGGGTAAATATATCCTAAGTTATTAGTTAAATATCAAAGGAAAATTCCTTGATATTAAATTTTAATGAAACTCGCTATAACCAATCATCTCATCTCTCTATTTTTATTGTTATCAGGACAAGGAAATACAAATTGGATTAAATATTAAATTTTCCTTGAAACAACATTCATATATTTGTTATGGAAATCTTATATATATATATATATATAACTTGTGTATGGTATTAAATGGACTAAGGGTGATTCAAGGATCCCAAAAATTTCGGAAATAAATCATCTTATTCTAACTAATACCAGTTAAGCTCAGTAGGTGCTTACCTTTCAAATTCCATTACCACATCATTAATATAGATAGTTTTTGTTCTTTCGATCAATGTTGGTTAGGCCAAGGGTATTCTAAATTTAGACACACAACACACACACATATATATATATATCACATATGCCTATGACTACATTTTACCGAAATTAAATTTTCACATTTAGTGAAATATTGCTTTGCGTTGTTCACACAATATACCCTTCGTTTGACCTGAACAATTTCCAGCTTACCTTGTATGGTTCCAATATGGTGCTGCTTATAGGATAGGGCAATAGTATTTAGTCCGTCAAGGTAAAACTGCCCACCACTTTTCAGGGTAAAATGAGTGGAAATTATTAATATTTGATTACTTAATTCCTTCAGTCAGTGATAAAAGTTTCAAAGGCGCTTACGAGACCCTCGCTAGCCAATGATCTATTAATTTAGCACCACGTCTTACTACCCGTTCGGGTTATACACACGCTAATGTGTAATGTTAGGGTGATGAGAGATGAAATGGACTTACAGTTTAACGTGGAATCTGAACCACGGTGGAGGCCTGGCATTCCCCAGTCACAAGGATTACGCTAATGGATTAGGAATTGGGAAGGTTTTATATACAAGAAGTCAACCCAAATTTGCGTGGAAAGAGAGTAGAAAAGTCTTTAGGAAAACCACCCCCAGTTCACCTGAGTGAGGGTCGGTCCTCGATCTCCCCGTTCTCGGAAATCTAGCTCAACACAGAACTAGCGCGTCAGCCAATTACGCCACCGAGGTGGATCAGTGGTCTATTAGCTCAAATTTGTCGGAGGGCTAAATTCACATTTTCAAGGCGCGTTGCATGTGACTGCTTGTCTTACTACCCGTCCGGACTATGAACATTTAATCACGCTTGTGGGTAAGGGATGAGAACGATATGATTAAGAGTTAATATAACCATAGTGGAGCAAAGGGAACGTGAGGAACCATCTAGAATAAAACACCCTCTGTACATTCTGCTGTAGTTCGAACCCTGACACCAGAAAAATAGATAATAAGAGCCTGGAGTTTAATCCGACCGCCCCCCGATGTAAGTTTACACTTAATATTTGATTATATATATATTTAAAATATTTAAAAACTGATACTCTCCCTAATGTGCATGTGTGTTAGCGAAATACTTGAAGCAGGATTTACTAAATAAAAATTCGCACCCTCGAGTATTTGAAGTGAGAAAAAAATAAAACGCAGTTTCGAATATAAGTGTTTAGTAAATATATATATAACTGCGGGCCAACTAATAATATAAATTTATTGCATACAAGTGGGTCGATGTGTCTCCCTGGGTAAATGCGGCCCGCGGGCAATGAGTTTGGGAACCCTGATTTAAACGGACGCTAGCCATAAACATATTTTAACACACTTGTTGACTTACACATACTGTATGCACATTCAAACTGATTATTTGTTATATTTTCCATTAACTTTATCAAATTAACGTCAAATAAACGGAAACTATTATTGAATAAGTATTTTTTTTTTAAATAAAATGGAAAGCTTATGCTGGTATACCTAGAGTCCTTAATTTGGAGCTGGTTACCTCCAATGATTCAAAAGGTAGGAAAGAGAGAAGATAAATATCATATTTCTTATTTTCTAAACTAAGAATCATTTAAAAAAGGCACACATCTTATAGAAAACTAAGGAAAACTAACAAAAATATTTAAGATAGGGCAAAAAGACAATTTAATAGGTGTCATCCTGATAGAGGACACGCAGATACCTGGAAAGGATTATCTGATTCCCACATATGAGGAGTCTTAATTGGGGACACACTTAACTTGAGTATGAGACCACATGCTCTCATTGGACTGGATTGATTATGAGATCATGGTTCGAATCTTGGTGGAAGGCACTAAGGGTATTTTTGCACACGTGATTGATTACAGTTATTTATCCATTCTTTTTCCAGGATAAAAGCTTTACTCGAACAATGTTATACCTGAAGTGTAGCCCATGCACGTTTAATCTTTAATGCGCAAAATGGTTCAGTCACAACTTTAGTCGAAGATATTAATATCTAATCAGATGGATAGGGAAGACTTGATGGTACCGGTGAGAATTTGCCAATTCTAAAAAGTAAGATCATGGTCAAAAAAGTATTTGAGGGAGTTGTAAACTAGGGCATTGCCAAAATTTATAATTTTATACACGCGCCCTTAAAATAAAGTCTTTAAAGCCATCATTTTTGTTAAATAATTAATAATATACACTCAAACAATCGCCAGTCCTGTATTAAATCAATGTAACGCACACAGGTCTGGGTCATAATTCATTGGCTTTGGAATACCCGACATAATCCCTTTGTGTCACCAAACATCCTTTGTGTTGTTTGCAACTGGTTTTCTGGTGGCATGTTAAATATTATAAATATAAATATTTTTTCATTTGTGGTTTTTAGTTAATATAGCGATAACCTTTGTTTATAGAAGTTTTCTAGGAATTTCAATTAAACGTGGGTAAATGAACATGCGCAGAGGTCAGATTGAGGGTGATAATTTATAAATTACTGCGGTCAGCATATCGTTTGACATTGTAAATGAGTGTTGATATTGAGGAACAATTTTTAACTATCAATAACGGTATTAGACTGGCAAATAAGAAACGAACAGTCAGGAAATGTACGCTATTTTTGTCAGTAAATTTTAATGTTACGCTTTAGGGAAATGTTAAAAGGATTACCACCATCATTTCATCTTCCAAGCCCTGATTTTTATAGGAACCCTACTTTACTCCCAACATTGACTGAATGCCATTAAAATTCACCATTGATAAATATGTCTTAATCGATTTTTAATTATAAAGCTCATTTAAGAGTTACAAAACATTTCCAATAATAGTTTCTTATATATTGTTTATATTTTAATTTTTCTTTGTTTTTAATTTTTTTATTTATCACCGCGTCTTATTACTCGTTCGGTTTATATGCATATGTACTAATTACGCTAATTGGCTAGGAATTGGGAAGGCCTAGTCCAGAGGAAGTGAACCGGCATCAGCGTGGAGGGAGAGTGGAAAACCATATAGGAAAAACAACCCCTGTTCACCCGACCGAGATTAGAATATCGATCTCCCCGTCGTCGGCAGTCTATCTTAACACGAAGATTGCGCGTTAGCAACCGAGGTGGATCATTGTTAATTAAACGGACTAAGAATGTAAATAAAATTGTAATATTTTTACTTCCGCAATTGTGGAAACAGGAATTTTGATTTTTAAAACAGCGGGCTTCTTATTAATTAAACTGTAACTAGTGTCATTGAAAGTGAATCGTCGGATATACTCAAATAAATAATTGTTTACTTATTTTCCTATAGAGTTATATATATATATATATATATAAAATTTACTTAAAGCCTAGGAGTCCTAATGTATTCTATTATCTTTTATATGGTACTAAAGTGAAAAAAACCCCGTAATCTACACTTTTTATTTTTTGCCCCACGTTTTATATACGCTAGGATTATATATATGCTTCTGTACTAATTAAGCTAATGGTTTTAGGGAATAAGAAGGTTATGTATATAGAACGTGTAGACGCTTTTACGTGGAGTTAAGAGTGGAAAACCATTTTGGGAAAACCACCCGGCCGAGATTTGAACCTCGATCTCCCGTCATCAGCAATTTAATCTACTTCGAGTGTAGCTTGTTAGATCACGCGGCCACCTAAGCAGGTTCACACGCTATTAATCTTGAAAACTTTATTTTAAATAGTGAAATAATATGAAAGAAAGCAGGTCAAGAGCTTTTAGATCTGGACATGGCATGGCGCTAATACTAGGTATAATTATAGATTTACTCCCTCACGCAAGTCACATGGCGATTGGACAAGATTGCAGTAGGTTTGGAACCTCCAAGGGTTATTATAGTGAGGTGGATAACAAGTAGACCACAGTTATCTTTTTATTATAATTATGTTTATCACCTTAGCTATCAATTGTTTAGTCTATGTATGAGAAGACCTACTCTCGGTGGCAGCATAGTCTGGCGCGCTACTTTCGAAGTAGACTGGATTACCGATGACGGGGATATAGAGGCTCGAATTACGGTCGGATGTACAGAGGGTGGTTTTTCCAAAAATGTTTTCCGCGCAAATTCTTGTACACTTCCTCTAAATATAACCTTGCTAATCCCTAAAACTATTAGCGCAATTTGTTCACATGCGCGTAGCCCGAAAGGGTATTAAGACGCGGTGCTAAAAACACAATATATACGAAGCGTGTCCGGAAAGTAAAGATACATCGTGTCGCTGCCGTGAGGGGGAGTGAGTAGACTGGCGTTTGGCATTTGTCCTTTCGCTTTGGTCTGGCAGTACGAGAACAGTTTTTGTTCTAGTGACACGTTTTTAAAACGGCAGTGCCAATTCAATATCCCGACAAATGTGAACCTCATTCCGTGATACGTTTTCTGAACGAAGAGTATTTGCGCCCAGCTGGATTCACAAAATGTTCTGCTCTTTATAGTGTCATTATGAATCAACAAAATGTGACGAGGTAGTGCCGTGAATTCTAGGGAGGAAAGACTAACGATCACGGTGAACAAAGGAAAGTAGGCCGTCTTTAATCTCAGAGTTTCTTCAAAAAATTGAAAGAAACTTTTGGCAGTTTGGCGTTCGTAGTTAAGAGAGTTACATGACATTATTCCTTGAAGTGTTTAAGACTACGATTCATGAAGCCATGACAGAAAAATAAGGCTACAAAAAAAAGTGTGCGTGCTGGGTGTCCAAAATATTAACGGACAATCACAAGAAAAAACTGATGGGTTTTACGCTCACGTTTCTCACGCGCTACGCATAGGAGTAGTATTGTTTGACTATATTGTGACAGGGGATGAAACTCGGGCTTATCGCTACATTCAAGAATCGAAGCAGCACTCATTGCAATGGCGCCATACTCATTGCCCCAAATTCAAAAGATTCAAAACGTCGACTTCCGCAAAAACAAAAAAACAAATACAAAACTAATCTAAAATTTTCTGGGACAGAAGAGGCATTCTCCTGGTTGACTTTATGCATTCTGCCACAACAATATCAATTCCAATGCATATTGTGAGACCTTGAGACGGCTTCGACGGACCATTCAGAACAAAGGGTAATGTTGACCGATGGCATCTGCCTGCTCCAAGACAAAGCTCGGGCCCACATCACGCGTGCCACCATTGAGCTGCTTGACAGTTTCAAATGAGTTATTTTGGATCACCCACCCTACAATCCAGACCTCACACCTAGCGATTATCACTTTTTCTTCACCTGTAGAAACATCTGAGTGGGGAAAAAAATAATTTAGCGGTGATGATGAGGTGAAAGAAGAATAACGTGGTTCAAAGGACAGGCGGCAGACTTGACTTAGGGATACAGACAGGCCCGGATAAACACTTTTCAGGACCCTGTGACAATTGCTTTATTATTTTGTCTCATAAATTATTGTCAAAAGAAAATCAATGTTTATTTTTCTGTCAAAAGTCAACTGTACCGTCTGCAGATATTTAGTATCTCAGGTTTGTTAAAAGCAAAGGCTGTGTTAATATTCTATAACCATCGACTGTTGAACTCCACGTGATACCAGGCTACCAGCGCCCCCAGCGGCACATATCGAGTGCAATAAATGAACAAATAGGGATCATATTAGGGAATTTAGAGTTTAGCGGGGGATAAATTTTTATGAAAAAACATAAAAATAATTAAATATTGAAATATATTATTAAAAAATAAATACGAGAACACAAAGTTATTTATTTGTGGGGTAGATGGGGTGGCCCCTAATCTCGGGGGCCCTTGTGCATGGCACATGCCTTAATCTGGGCCTGGATACAGTAGTTGGTTCCCAGGCTTAATAAGTGTTTAGACAATGGCGGTGAATAGGTGGAAAAATAAACTTGCCCATATGTAAGTAATTTTCAGTAAAAGTTTAGTAGAACACATTTATTTGTAAGTGCTATGGTATTATATCTTTACTTTTCGTATACGCTTCGTCAAGAGAAATGGGAAGCTTAAACACCCTCGGCAGGGTTGTCATTAGTCATTATCAATCCTATGGTTTCTGAAGAGCTGTTCTATCTAAATACGCTGTTACACTAATATACTATATATTAAAATAAATATATAAGAGAAAATATTTTTTTTAGCGCCACGTCTTAAGACCTGTTCGGGTTACGTGCATAGTTACTATATAATACTAATTACGATAGTGTTTTATGAGAAATATTGAATTTTGAGGAAATATACCCAAATATACTTGGAGGGAGAGTGGAGAACCATTTAAGAAAAGCCACTCTCAGTTTACCTGACAGGGATTTAAACCCCAATCTCGCAGTCATCGGCAGTCTAGTCTATTGTGAGAGTGACGCCTTAGACCAGTGTTCCGCAAACGGAGTGCAGCGAATTAGGTGTGGCACACATCACTGTTATTATTATTATTATTATTATTATTATTATTAGCACCGCGTCTTACTACCCGTTCGGGTTATACGCACTTACGCTAATGTGTAATGGTAGGGTGATTGCGAGATGAAATGAAGGACCTACAGTTTAACGTGGAATCCAAACCACGGTGGAGGCCTGGCATTCCCCACATTCACAAGATGTCTTGGCAGAGGTGAAGGAAGGGTTTGGTAATCAGATAAATCTTTGCCAGCACCGAGGATTGAACCCCGGCCGCCGGCATAGAAGTTTGACACCTTACCCCCAGACCGCCAGGTCACCCGCATCATTGTTAAATAAGAACACGAATGAAGTACGAACCGCAGCAGTCAGTCGTCCGTATTTCTTACTACACTTCTAAAATCAACCTTGCTCATTTCTACAATATTAGCATGACTATTACATGTGCGTATAACCCAAACAGGTAGTAAGAGGTGGTGTCAGATAAATACTTATACAACATAACAGAAACCTACTCATAATTTTATTTGCTATTCCAATCTGTTAAAAATGAGCGGTAGAAAAATTAGTTTGGTCACTATGCTCTTTGCAAAGGTTTCACAAACATCACAACAAATAATTCCGCATACGTAGTTTATTTAAAAAGTGCCCATCCCAAATATATTGGTGACTTGAAACGTTTTTGGTGCAATGTGTCTTACTACCCATCCAGGCAATCCGCATATTTATACTCGTGTGAGGCAGGATTAGTGTGGTAGGGGTAGAGATAGACGTAGGAGGGAGTAGGAAAACGTTTAGGAATAACTACTATCAGTACAATAGATATAGATTCGAACCCTGATATCACCGTCACCTGCAAACCAGTCTACTGTGAAGGAGATAACTCACACGTGTTGACATTATTAACCACAAATGTGTGAGTTTATCTAGTTCCTTAGAATTGCGCCCCATGGCAGATTGACGAGTTGGAACTTCGAGTCTATCAATGCCTGGTGCCTTGTTGGAAGTTTTAACCATGGGACTTTCGCAATATCCCCACTCCAGTGTGGGAACATTTACTCATAAAGCTTACGCCTTTTATTCGTTTACTAAGGGTCAACAAACCTGACTCGCAGGCGCAATTTCGGATTTCGCATGAAGTCTGCTCCATAATGTTTTATCTATTTTAAGATTTTTCTAAATAGGAGGGGTAGCGTGATTCGTGTCCTTTGATATACGGCTATTGGGATTAGATTTTTTCATGTTTGGGGTTTTTATCATAAAGATAAGCCAAAACTATCAATATTACTCTACCATGTGATCGTAGTGTGTTGAATCTCCCCAGAGGGAGCCACACCCCTGCAAAAATAAGGTTAAGAATTTTGGGAGTAACTATAACACTCGAGTCATCAATATGCGAGGTTTTAGCTTTTAAGCATATTATTATTATTATTATTAGCGCCATGTCTTACTACCCATTCGGGTTATACGCACTTAGGCTAATGTGTAATGGTAGGGTGATTGTGAGATGAAACGGAGGACCTAAAGTTTGACGTGGAATCCGAACCACGGTGGAGGCCTGGCATTCCACACATTCACAAGATGTCTTGTCAGAGGTTTTAAGCATATCATTACGTTTGAGAAAAATTCTGGACAAAAAGACACCACATGGCCTTTATTATATGCGAGTAGATAGCTATTGTGTTATAACGGGAGTGCAAATTAAATGTATTCATCTCAGCTAAATAAAAATGCCCCTGAAAATATAAGAGCTGGGGTTTGAACCCTTATACTAGTTATGGTATTAGCCTCATTTGCCCTAGCCCTCATCCCCCACCTGCAATCTCCTCGTCATCCACAATCCAGTATAATGAAAGATGAACGTCACTGACTACCACCGAACTATGTTTTTCTTGACTAGAATTGTAATTTATTTCATTCGCACGCATAGTTGCTTCAACCAGGACATTTAACTAAACACTAGTTTTTTTTAAACTTGTTTAATTTTAAAATATCTGCAACATTTACTTCTATCAGAGTAAAATGATCAAATAATTATATGTATTTATGAACGATAAAACATATTCCTTGTCCACAAAGACCAATACGGACGCCACGAGTCAAAAAGACTGCTATTATATTAGACAGTGGTAGTGACCACACTGCACCATGGATGTTACGTATGCTACAGTAGCCCCATGGCTTCTTTGGTGCTGACCGACAGCTGATGGATTTGAAAAGTTACCAGACCAAATTATGTATCCCTACGCTGAACCATATGATCTGCAAAAAAATGTGTTTGGCAGCTGTCACTTCTGACAATCAAATTTTAGGTATATACCTAAATGTTGACTATCAGAAGTCAGCTGTGAGCTGTCAGTCAGCACCAAAGAAGCCATGGGGCTACTGTACCTGGCTACGTTGAACATGTAGTCAGCGATCTGAGGAAACTGATTATTTGGGGGACGTAGTCGACTACGCACATGCGTAAGAAAGGCAAAATCGCGTGGTTTCAGAAAAAAATCCAATGACACCTCAGATCTGGACTATTTGTTAAAATTTTCGTTTGGTATTTTTCAACTCCTAATTGTTTTATTATTCTACTTGCACTTTACTCTTCTTGTATTTTATTTCTCTTTTACTTTGATACTACAATATGTCTTAGGCCTTAATCGAAGACGTCTGGAAATATCTGTGTTTATGAAACATGTCTACTACTGTCT
>CABFOW010004979.1:30626-48401 GCA_902141385.1 Timema californicum | reverse complement strand
AAAGTGGTGATCCAAGTATAAAGAGAAGTAAACAAAAACTACAAATGACCAGAATATTGACAATATTTTAAAATTTTCAGAAAAGGCAAGTAGTTGAATACATTTCTCCAGGCACTCAGCTGAACTACAAAATTTAATTGAATTTCAAAAAAGACATAACAATGGAAAACCAACAAATAAAAATACAAAGAACACACTGTCCTGCATTAAATATTATCACTCCTGGCTTGTGACATAAAAAAGCAAGATATAAAAAAATAAAAAATTAACAGAAACAAGACAAAGAACGAAATGTTCTGCATTAACTTTAACCTGCCTAACCATGTGTTAAAACAATCAATAGACAGTACAAAATAATTTATTTGCTGTTTGACCCCATGCAACCATCCCATGATTAAAACACATTCATACTTGATGATATCTGTCGAAACATACTCCCCCTCTTTCTCTATTTCGTCCACTGTGACCACGGGCTATTTATTGTGTTCACTTCAAACTCAGTCCGCAACTAACACGTCTGGAATCCACATGTAACTTTTTTATTTCGCGTGAATAATGGGAAATTTAATGCATCATAAATGCTTTTAAATTCCATCTAATCACACGGATACGAGGATATTTATTTTTAACTAGATATATAACCACTTTGTTTAAAGAATTTATTAATGGATCAATACCCTGTGATTAAATACTAAAGACCCAAATGTATTTTTTTTATAACAAAGTTAACTGGTGGACTGTTATTCACTGTTGGGTGGTTTATATTGTATTCGGCCTTTTTCGATATAATTTGATCTAGATTTGTTGAGTAAATAATCTCTTAATATTGAAGGTAGTTATTATGTATTATTTGTGAAATTGTTGACCTGAGTGGATTTGTTGATATGATCAACTAAATAGAAAGTAAGTAGGGAGTCAGCGGAAAAGAAAGTTTGTCTTAAAGGTGTATCCGTTAACTAAGGATTTTGTTTTATGTTAATAATTTTATGGCTCTGGCTAGCAAATATTTCGAAATGGTTTCTTTTATGAATTCCTGAGCTAGAATATTTCTTTATACTAAGAATTAATTAGTTTAACTTAAATGTTTGGGATGTATGGAATCCAAAATTTAATATTGTTCACAATATATATATATATATAATTAATATATATATATATTATTAATATTGAAGACTTGTAAAAAGGTACACTTTGCACTAAAGAATTGTCTCATTATATTTATAATATTATATTCAACTACATATTCAAAACTTTAAATTCAATTCAATTAAAAGCAATATAAACCGATAATAGCCTAAAAATGACATAATTGTATAACATAATATTAATATATGTTGATATATTACTACACAAATTTACTGCTTAAACATTATTTATTTAGTCATTAAAACACTCTTATCACATATTGAAGAAAAGCATATACTATTGTGTATTATGATTTTTTGAATATACACAAAATACTCATAATGAAAGTGACCAGGATACGAGGATATATTAAAAAAATATATAATCTCTTGGATCAACTTTCAATAATTATATAAATAACTATAAAAAAGAAAATATTGCATTAAATTCATAATAAAACAAGTAACAAACATTAACAATAATTTTAGTTGAATCTGTAAAATATTATTATAAGAAAACATAAATTCAAAATCATATTCATAATTTTGATAACTTATCTAGTCATGTAAGTTTCGTAGCTTTGTAGGATTTTACTGAACATTTTTTTGTTAAGTTTCCCCTAGTTTCCAATTTTAGTTAAATGTTGTGTTAGTTTTTAATATAATATGTCACATACGTTAAAGTAAATCATCTATTACTTAAAAACTAAACTAATCTATCACTTGTGTTTGGCATAACTAAAATACTAATCTTACATTTAAAATTTTTTTAAAAAATTCATAAATCTTAACAATTTAAAATGTATTACCCATATTCATTTTGTTATTAATTTGATTAGATTGAAATTTCCTCTCAAAAATTGTGTCTTGGAATAATATAAAAATTCTAAACCTATATTGAATGATTGTGTAGAAGGTTTGATTGTTAAATACCAATTATTTTAAAAAGTGTGCTAAAACACGTTGCCAAATAGTTATTATGATTTTTGATAATTCACTGATAAACTCATATATTAAGAGATTTAGGTGCTTCCGGATGGTTCAGAGAGTAAATATTTTTTCACAAACAAAACTTTGTGTAACGCCAGTAGATAAAAGCAATATGACTTAGGTTTTTTTACGGTTCAAAAATTGAAGCAAACTTGGAAAAAATATCACATAGTCATTCTATTTTCACTCAATATACGTGACTAAAATGCATAAAATAATAGGGTATTGTGAATGTTGACACATTATTATGTGTTACATACCCTGTTCTCTTCACAATACATTGTTAGGATAATCCAATCTTGAAGATTATGGTGGGCAGGACATGCAGCGCGAATGGAATAGTCTAGAAACTTGTTCAGGGTATTTATTGGCAAACCCAATGGGAGGATATCAAAAGAAAGACCAAGATATAGATGGGATGATAGAATTAGAATGGACCTGAAAGAGATAGGGTGTAGTGAGGTGGAAAGGATACTGTTACTTCAATATAGGGATAGTTGTCCAATTGTCATCTATAGTTCCTAATTTAATAAGTTAAATAAGTAAAGTGCGCTAATATTACTGTGATCTAGAACAGTTAGTTTGAAATATATTATGATAAATTTGTAATTTACTCAAAAATTAACCAAATAGCAAAGGAGGTCAAACCAAACATTCTTTATATTATGATTTTTTAAATACAATAAAATTTTAAAATATGGAATAATATTTCCTAATACAAAATTGATACACCCTTCAGGCAATATATTTTGTTCAAGTTCATTAAAGTTGTATTATATGATTGATTAATAATTTTATCTAGTTTATAAATCTGAAGTAATATTTTAAATGTAACTTGTTTAATATCATTATCTTTAAAGATGTCCATCATATATTTGGGACACTTAGCCTAATTACCCACTGGTTAAAATAATTAGTTTGGAAAAAAAAATCAGTCAACTGACTTGAACAAGTGTTCGATGCTGTGGGACAAAACAAGGATAAAATAATTAGTTTGGAAAAAAAAATCAGTCAACTGACTTGAACAAGTGTTCGATGCTGTGGGACAAAACAAGGATTTATCAAATAAAATAAAACTTTTTCCGGTAGCCAAAATGGTGACGGGCGTGAAAAACATGAATGTAGTTATATCTTTCACAATTTGTATTTATTTTTGAAAAAGAGGAAGAGGAAGTAACAGAAGACTAGGCTGTGAATAAACGCGAATCTCGGTTTCTTCCCGTTTATGACACACAGTCAACGTAAATCTTTTTTTCGTGAATATTTAAATCACAATTATTCTAAAACGTAAACACAAAGCTGTTACTTACTGCAGGACTTGTCGCGAACGCAAAAATGTGGATATATATCGTACCTCCATGGTTCGGTTTGGTCTTATAACGTTTCCATTGAACATTGTACCACCGGACTGCGTCAGAAAGTTGTTAAATGTTCGAGAAAAAAATCCTCTTCTAAATCAAAGTATTGTGGTCCATGGAAATAGTTAGTTTTAAAAATAAAAGTTCATTTGTTCCAATTAAGAGTTTTTATTGTTCATCAAACCAAATATTAGGTACTATGTTGTTTTTGTTTCAACCAGTGGGTTAGTGGCCTTAGACATACCAATGTTCGAGTAGATTAAACAATGAGTCTCATGGTGTCTGATTTTCCAATAATGAAATGTTTGGGGCTAAAGACACGGCTGAATATACTAAGTGAATTAGCTATATTTCTTTTTGATGGAAATTTCAGGTATATTACGTCTAATATACATTATCAATGTAAATGTACAGACATAGGAATAGTAAAAATAAGAGCATTATTATTTATTTTAATTATGAATAATCATCCAATGTTTTTAAATTTATTGTAATTATTAATTTCTGTTTTTCATTTTCAGATGTTACTATATCATATTATACTGGCTGTTATATTTACATTAACTACGTATAACATTAATTCAAATGGCGAAATCTATATCAAGTCTTGGGTACAACGTTTAATTGTATCTAATTTTACCTCAAGTATGCATTTCATTATCTATCAATATTTCCTACAAAAAAACTACTTTATCATTATAGACCATGAAGGTGACACCAGTGGTGAAGTTATTGATGTCGTTCTAAGAACTGTCCACAACTCTAAGTGCACACAAGTGGTATCTTTACACAATCATTCACAAGAAAATAATTTCACCAAACTTATTCGTCATGACAACGTAGAAAACAGTGTCGGTTTTATTATATTCAGAGATACAACTGGGGGGAAATGTTTTGCAGACCACCATTGGAAGAAATCCGCCTTCTGGAACCCTCAAGCGATCTTCTTATTGGTCATCACAGCACCTCTTAAAGAAGGGACAAAAGTTATTATTGAAATGTTGAAAGACTGTTGGGATAGGTACAACATATTGAACATGGAAGTAATTTTTTGGAATCTTAGTGTTTTGGAAGGTGAAGTCAATGACATAAACCAAAAAAATAATTGTCTCGAAATGAGATCACTGAGCTACAATCCATTTACTGAATACCTTAGTTATGTAGATATAGTTAATAATCATACTAATGATAACATGAAACAATTGTTTACGGACAAACTTAGAGATACCAAAGGGTTTTTAATCGAAGCCCCAATTGTAGGTTCTCACCCACTACTTTTTGATTATGAAGACGAGTCGAATAAAAGTATTTCTTTATCTGGACCAGATGGAAAAATAGTCAACGCTTTAATTGAAAAATTGAATTTAGTTGCAAATATTAGTTACTATGAAAGTCTTGATATATTAGCAATTAAGGAAGATACAACTTTATCAAGAGGTTTCTATCCTGCTTCAGGTATGTGTTTCTACTTCACAATACACCGGTCAAATTATCCTTTTGATCAAGATTGTGCCACAGTTATTGTACCTAAGTCTTTAGCGGTTCCAAAATACATGAGCTTAATATTGCCTTTCTCAACACTAATTTGGTTCCTGTTTGTAAATAGTAATATTTTAATGGCCATCATTTGGAAGGCGTTATCTTTTGTTGAGTTCATTGAACGACCTATTAGATTACAAAATCATGTATTTTTGGACGCATTTCGCATGTCGTTAGCAGGGTCTACCGAATCACTGTCTTCTATATTCTATCAACGTTTTGTTATTATATGTATACTGATTTTCAACTTGATCATGAATAACACCTACACAGGTAACTTATATAGTTACCTCACAGTCCCCACATATTTACCAGATATGAACACACTGATGGAAGTTGCTGATTCTGATCTAGGAATAACAGCAATCCTTGATGGCTCTAGTTATTTTTCAGATTTTGAAAATACCTTGGATTTAACAGACGATCTTCTCGGTAAAGTGACAAGGAAGATCTTATTTATCAATGATGATGACGAAGCTTTAAATTTGGTTGCTTTCAGCAGAAACATTAGTAGGTTCTCTTTCAAATACGAAGGAAGAGCCTTGATCTCTAAACCTGAATATTTTCGCAACGGCCGAGCACTGCTTCATGTTGTGGAAGAATGTTACTGCTCAACTTTGAAGGTCTTATACAGTGTTGAGAGCCATTCTCCCTTCTTGATTAAGTTTAACGATATTATTGTTCGTTTGAATGAAGCTGGATTCATCCAACAATGGAAAAAAGAACTTCTCAATGAAAATCTGCTAATATCTAACAAGAACAGTCGTGGATCCAACAACCCCATTGTTCTCACACTTGACCACCTACAAGCGGTGTTTATCATTTTGGGGTTTGGACTGAGTATCGCGAGCATCATTTTTATGGTGGAAATGGTAATTCGTTTGTTCAAGATTGTTTCCGTATCCATACAACGAATTATCAGGTAACATATATAACATATGGGAGTTTTGAAAGTTACATGTTGTTGAATCAGACTAAATATATTAAAAATGATAAAATTAAAGATTTATACGTATGTACTAGTCCTGCCGTTCCCTTATGAGGTAGGGAAGAAACTGTTCATATAAATAAATTCCGTGTTAATCCATCCACAACAAATTTCTCCACACTTCCCTAACCCTGTATACTCTTTTCGCTTTAACAGCATCCATACGCCAAGTCATACATGCTATTTTTATAGTTAAAATCTTAATGTTTCTCTTGTTCACATATTCGTCCCCAAAATTTAATCACGTGTTAAATTGCCTACCCTTTCCTTTTTATCCACATACACTACTTTATATACCTGATACGTCACATAATCCATACTAATCCTCTCAACATGCACAAATCAACGAACAACTCTTATTTCGCGATTAAATTTTCATTTCCCTTTCTAACCACACATCTTCAACGCCCAATCATTACTATTTCCCTCTAAAAGGTTTTTTTCTCCACTAGAATGTCTTTATAATTAAGGTTAATTCACTTAGTTGTATAAAGAAAAACACATTTCCTTAAAAATTCCTTTAACGATTATATTGATTTAATTTGTTATCTCAGCATAGTTCAAAGTTAATACCACTTATCTAAATACACCAGGAAATTACTTGGAAATAATTTACAGCAAAAGTTTTGATTAGATTTTTGCTTATATTGGAAACTTTTTTAAATAGCATTTAATAAATATGATGATAAAATAAATTTTATCTGAAATATTTGTTTATAAAACCAACAATTTTCTAAATATAGTCAAATAAATACAAACATTATATATTGATTATAATGAATGGGATGTAAAGTAATAAAACTCATAGAATTTCAAAGTAATTGTTAAATTTGGGGTTAATCAATGACTAGCTCTAGCATTTGTACACCCAGGGACAGGTAGACGGTCCAATAAATTTGGGGACACAAAAAGTATTGTTATACCCAATATTCTGGTCTTGGGGGCATATCACAAATTAATATTCATAATAATTTCGAGTAAGTGAAAGTATTTTCGATATCAATAATTTATCTTTATGAGAAAAAAAACTTTATTGTTGTCTAATACGCAAGATTTTACTGTAATTAATGTTTTAAAGCAGAAATCTGTTATTCTTAAGAAGTCTATGTAAACTACAATGTAAGGTAGATGTAGTAGATAATATCGTGTGTAAGTAAGAAAACTACAAATTTAAGCATACTTTGACAACTGGCTTAACGTTTATTACTTTGTGGATTTTGGAATCTTTGTAAATAGTTTGATGAATCGTCCTGTATGCACTATTCTGAAAATGGAAGTGTTATTACAAACATAAGTGATCGTCTAATATCTCAACATCTTACGAATATTTTAACAAATATAAATTTATTCTAACAATGACGTTTTAAACCTCAAAAGGGCAGCTTAGTTTCAGATAAGGGGTTTTATAATTCATAGCAATGTGATAATTTAATAATTCATGAACCGCCTCGGTGGTGTAGTTGGCTAACGCGCTTTTCGTGTTGAGCTCGACTGCTGAGGACGGGGAGATCGAGGTTCGAATCTAGGTCGGGTGAACTGTTGGGGGGTTTTCCTAAATGGTTTTCCACTCTCCCTCCACGCAAATTCGGGTTCACTTCCTCTAATTAAACCTTCCCAATTCCTAATACATTAGCGTAATTAGTACTTAAAGCGTATAACCCGAATGGGTAGTAAGACGTGGTGCTAATATTATAATAATTCATGAACGAACAGATAAGAATAATAACGCCTAAACGTTACACAATGAAAAAATATGTGCAGAATATTATGGTAAATGTTTACTTAGCTTAATTTTTAATATCCCACTCGGACAGACCACAAAAACCGCAGCCATAATGAAGTTCAACTAAACATTACAGATGTTGATGATGTGGGTAGAGATGGGCGATATATCACTGACTGTAATTTTTTCACCGATACCATTTGGTCACTGATACTCCCAGTTAGTCGATCTCAAAAGTATTGGTGATTGAGATATCAGTGATCGGAGATACTCGCATACTCGCATACTCTAAATACTCGCAAAACTCGAGCTATGGAGCTAGTATTGCTTATTTTTCTAGACACTCGAATAAATACTCGCTTCACGGCCTTTTATATTCTTTTATTTTTTATTTTCTACCAACTAATTGAGAATTGACCTTATTGACTGGCATGTTTTACGTGTTATTTCTATTTAAAACACTTGATCTCTTAGAGCTCATTTATCAAAAACAGTATAAGATTGCTACGTAAAAATGACTTTAATAGTTTAAATGTTTCCTTCACATGCATTTTCAATACAAAACATTTGTTGTTAAGAGCAAAATTCAAAAGCAAGCTTAGCTTACTAAGCAAATCACATTTCGGATTCTTTTTAAAAGTAGGCTACGAAAAAAAATCATTTCTTTTTTTCGGTGATCCTATCCCCAAAATCGTAAATAATGAATTAAAATAAGTAACAAAATAGAAAAAATAGAAATAAACCTTAATATATTATTTACAATGCGTTGATGATCCTCATCATCCTATAGTCTAATCTAAAGTGTGTTTATATAATAATTGATTAAATATTTTCTAGCATCTTATAGGTTTATTTGCTTCTATTAGATGTATAGCTCATCTACTATTATATGTACGGTATTTAAAATAAAATAACACTACAATAATATAATATATGACCTGCTTTCCAAACGTTTTCTAAACAAATCACCATTATGTTATGTTCATTTTTAATCTCACATAAATTTTAATTGTAGTGAAATAGATCACTAAATATTATTATTATTAGCACCGCGTCTTACTACCCGTTCGGGTTATACGCACTTACGCTAATGTGTAATGGTAGGGTGATTGTGAGATGAAATGGAGGACCTACAGTTTAACGTGGAATCCGAACCACGGTGGAGGCCTGGCATTCCCCACATTCACAAGATGTCTTGTCAGAGGTGAAGGAAGGGTTTGGTAATCAGATAAATCTTTGCCGGGAATCACTAAATAAATTACACAATTACAAGAGTTTCTCATAGTACGTAAAATAAGTTAATATTGGTATTCAAGTTTAACATAATGTTTGTTGGACCACTAATTTTGCCCAAATTACATAACATTTCACTATAAAATACTAAATAACATATTTTATTTCTCTATTTTTCAATTGTATTAAACTTCTTAAAACGCATACTTTTGTATTGACTGTACATTAGTCAGGCAACACGAAACCCGGAGATTAGGTAGCTGTATGTCAATAATGTCAATGTCAGTGCCGACTGCCAAGTGCCGACAGAAAGAGCTTATGCTAAGTCTTTAAGTATCGAATTCCATTGCAAGCCGTCAAACTTCCAAGTAATTAGTTCTTCTTTCAAGTTCCAACCGAATGTCATGGGATTATTCGAGTAAATACCTAGTACTCAGAAATACTCCATACTCGATACTCGATTGTACGCGCCTACTCGGACAGCAGCTAAATACTAGCTTTGACCGTGGTTGGAAAGTGAAAAATATCGATCCATCAAAACACTGTGAATACAGGTCACAGTGAAAAATCACTGGTATAAATCACCGATATTTTAAAATCACAGTCACTGTATTCACTAATATCGTAAAATCACTGTTTTTCCCATCTCTTGATGTGGGCTCGTCTGTGTCGGGATTTATTAAATGTTTGTTTTTTCTTATAAAAGGTTTGGTTCGATTCTATTCTTGTGTTTATTTTTATAATAAAGACACAGAGTTTAGATATTTGTGATTTATTTCTTATTAATGATGTTAACTTAAAATATTCATTCATTTGGTACGACTGAAGGTTCGGTAAGTCTCGGGTACGATCGGAATGATTTTTGTTTGGATGGTCAACTATCAGCAATTCTTAATGGAGGAAAATAATGGTGAATGATGCCTCGGATAATGTTATAAATGCTATGTTATGTTCAGTTTTGTTGACTTTGAATATTTTATGTTTACTTACACTATCTCGTTTTCTTAATAAAAGGCTACATTGTATTCTATTTTGTTTAATTCGAAGAGCAAAAATTAATAGATTTGTTTTTACTTAAGGTAATTTTAAAGTCTTGTTTTTATTGGGCGAACCATTCGGGGATAAGAATTCCAGAGGGAAGTTCGTGGAATCTTCTTTTAAGGGATATTTAAGTGGTGTGTTTGAATTCGACGGTGTTTTAATATGTTATAAAATCCTATATTTCCCATCTTATTAGTGGCAAGAGGTCCACGTATTTGAGTAAATCATGGTTGAAGGAATTTTGATACATTTTATTTGACCTGCCTATCAGTTATTTGACCTAACTCCAAATTTCTTGTTAGGCGTCTACATAAAATATCCATAAAAACTACTAGTTACAATTTTTGGCATTTTATTATGTGTTGCAAATCTTAATGCCATTGCGTTTCTATTAAATTTCTCGTTTATAAATTTTGCCCAATAAAAAATATAAATATTGACTAATGAGTCTAAAATGTAGATATATCATTGTTTACAAAGATTTCTCCTAGGAGTTTTAAGGAAAAACAATACAAACAGATTGAGTGATTACTATATTTAATTACTATATGGCATTTGAGAATTATAGCGTTTTAACTTAAGTAGTATCTTTTTACAAATAAAGCTCACAAAATTGTATTAATATATCTGCCAATACCTCAGAAACTTTTAGTTTTATAAAAATTTATTTCATATAACATTTTTTTTCATTTTTAATAGTACTACAGTTTTACAATGATAAGTATTTGTTATATCAAACAGTTGCGTAGATACGGAATTTTCTTCTTCTGTAAAGTACTCTAAATTAATTTTCATAGGAAAATAAAAATATCCAGTTTATTTATAATCTTAATCAACGCCTAGATACGAATTTTAATCAAAATCGTTAAAGCCTATTTTGAGAAAATATATTTGTTTCTTTTTTCTCCCTTTTTAAACTACTCTTAATTTTAAGTTTAAACAAACACACAGACAGACGGCATTGCAAAGAGAACTTATTAGAGCTCTCGTGGTCATTAGAAGTCAACATCCATCAACATTTCATGTTATATTTGTTTTTACGGTTGCAATACTTTACCTTTTGTGTTCTAAAAGTTAAAAAATACATATATTTGAGAGTAGCTTGAAAGTTATTGGTTTTATAAAAATATGATTTAAATAAAATATTTGTATTATAGATAGACCTACATATATGTAATGTTAACTAATTTCATGTATTAAATATTTTCGGAGGTATGTTAAAAAATGTTAATTTACTCATATGACCGGAGCCCTTATGGTCATTTTGCCGAAATAATGAGGGTAGCCATTTTCTTAAGAATATTTATAAATGTTTATAAATTAGATTTAATTAAAATCGTTAATGCCGATTTTGAGAAAATCTACTCTTTTTCATTTTTTGCCCTTCAGTAAACTACCCTTCAACCCCGATTACCTGAACCTAGATGTTTAACTATCAGTAAAAGATATATTGAATTATAGACGTTAATTAGAGTTTAAGGGATGCTTGTTGCAAAAGCATAACAACAGTATAGAAGATTACATTTGTCTAGAGGCCATTTTATTTCATAATCCATATGTTAACAATATTACGTTTTTAGATTGAGGATGGATTCAGCCAAACGCTGACAACTTTGGATCGAGCTCTATTGTAAAGTGAACTATCACATGCAACAATAATATTATGAGAAAGTGGGTCCTGAGGGGACAGAATGTTACTTACCGGATCTAACGGGATACAGCTAACCGCGTCTGCAATAGCGACATCTACACTTTTATCGACTGCCTGACGGGACGCAACACTATCACTAATATCATGAAGTAATGGATCTTTCTCAATCAACTCTCGAGACAGCATGGCCCTCAATTCACGAACAATTGATTCAGGGTCGATAGATATCCCACAGTTTACGAGCTCCGCATTAAACGCCTCTCGGTTCAGCTTATACACTTGCGATTTACCAACAAGCACTTCAGTCGTCTCCAGCGGTGTCGGGTCCATTGCGTAAAATGGGGCTTGTAACAAACAAAACAACAATTTGAGTAATATGACCAAAAAATATGAAACCCTGTGTAAAAGAGTGGGGGTTGCTCAACCCCTTCTCTGAAGAGAAGGTTTGCAATAGCAAGCACAATAATAAAATGAGACACCAGGGACCTTAATTTGATCTACAATCAAATATGCCAAATCCCAAGTACTTGTACTTAGATGTTTAACTATCAGTAAAAATAAATATTTAATCATACACGTTAATTGGAGTTTAAGGTTATGCTTGATGCAAAATCATAACAACAGTATAGAATATTACATTGGGCTAGAGGCCGTTTTATTCTCATAATCCAAATGTTATCAATATTATGTTTTTAGATTGCGGGCAATGCACAAAAATAACTTTATACATTTAAAAAAATGAATGTATGTACAATATATTAATATAGAATCTCAGAGTATTACACGCATAATCAAATATAATGAATATTTATAAGGATTTACCTGGACTAATCTATCCACGTGCCGAAAGTTAAAATATAGCGAACAATAATTAAAAAGAAATGATAAGTTTGCAAACACGTATATTAGAATGTCTATTTGTATCACATCCCATATCTTATCCATATCACCTAGTAGGATTATGCTCCCGACCATACACCTGGTTATAATAAAAATAAATGAAGATATGATTATTTTCCAACAACGAGAGAGGCGGGGAAACCTACATAAAGGCTTAATATATCTCTTACAAACATACTGAGTGTATAATAACGGTTGGTAAACATTAATTGAAATTCTCCATGGGTAACAATTGAAAGTAAGATAACAATATATATAAGTTTTATTTAGAACGCCTAACACGGTAAGACAGGAACCCAAACATAATAATGCGCAATATACCCTAAAAAATTTAACAACAAAATTTGACTTGTTTATACTATCATAGAATCTAAATTTAAGCAGATAAAACCAAAAAAATGCCTCGATTCATAACAAATCTAATTACCCAACAAAACTAAACTAGTAAAATTATTCATAAAAAAAATTATGCCGAAGCAAATCCAAGTTCGGTCCTTTCATAATTAAGTAACAATTTCACATTTCTCCAGGTTTACAAATTATATAAAGTTTTTCCAACATAACGGACACTTACAGGTAGAAAGTTCCTACAATCTTAAAGCATAAAATAGTGCCTGCTCCTTGCCGGGTACACGCTTATATTCAGTTTTGCACAGTGAGGAAAATATGGGAGAGGGGAATACACATGTTCAATAATGTCACTATCAGCAAGTTAGCACGAGTTCCCATCATTGACGCCTGCGCACGAAACCAAGAGGGATCTAATACAGGGGTTAGGTAACACCACGTGATCACCCAGAGTGCTTCTTTCTCTGAGTTTTAGCATCTGCGCAACGTCCGCTACCCGGGGAAAGTCAGCTGAACTACGTAACATTCCGAGTAAATAGTTTTGTTTATCTTGTTAATGTTAGCGGAGCAATGATCTGCTCAAAGTACTCATGTACGGCATTGGTTTCCCAGTTTTGTTAATGTTAGCGGAGCGATGATCTGCTCAAAGTACTCATGAGCGGCAATGGTTTCCCAGTTAAACGGGATAAGTTTAACTGCAATTTTATAGGTGGCGCAGATTATGTGGTGAACATGTTTGTAGCCACGTTACACCCTTAATTTTAAGGTTAGATATCCAATTCCAAAATCCCCTAGGGACAGCCCAATGATAACTCTAGATACAAAGTTTGAGATCTGTTAAATATTTTAGTCCTAGTTGGAGGTACAGACAGATAAACAGAGAGACGGAAATTCAAAAACAACTTTTTTGGATTCGGGGGGTCATGAAACGTTGAAATTTATCAAAATATCGAATTTGATTTTTTTTTACGATCACAATACTTTCTCTACCTGTAAGATAGCGAAAAAGTAAAAAGGAAGACTACGTGAGTTATGAAACCTGCTATCAACAGTCGTGGTGTGGTATTGAAGAAAGTTTTATTTGGAGGTAATAAAGACAAGAAGGACGACCAACATGCTACCAACAAAACATTCGAAGACAGTACCCAAGTTAATTCTAAAGCTAAAAGATTTCATAAGAAAAACTGAAAGCCGGCATTGTGTTGTTTGTTGTGAAAATTAAGTAAATATATGAGACTCTGTGGAGTTTGTGAAAGTTATGTTCGTGATGAATGTGTTGGCCTCACCAAGGAAGAAAAAGACTTGTTCTTTTGTCCAAATAGCTTAAAGTAACTTAATTACACATACAGAAAAGGACATCTTAATCAATTTTCATTTTGATTTTTTTGTTTGATTTTCTTATCCTAATTTTATTATCATTTGAATTGGTTTTGCAATCAACAATAATTATTTCCTTTTCATTTACCTTAATAGTAAAATCTCTACAAAAATCTCCATTTATCATTATTTAATTGTTGAAAAATTCTCATTTAAGTAGTTTGTTAAAATTGGTGGTCATATTAACTCCATTAGATTTTAATATGCCACAAAATTATACTTTTATAAATGAGTTCCTTTTTATGTTTCCAATAAAATTAAATATATTGGTATTTTTTTCTACGTTATCAAGGAATTAAAGTACACTTTCCCATAAAAAAAACTTTTGGAAAATTACATAAATTGATGCCAGGAAAATTATTTAAAGCTTAGCATAGCCTTATTCCCATCATCAGGTAAAGTTGAAACTCAATGAATGTTCACAGTGACTAGTCGGTGTCGACACTCACTGAAAAAGATCATGAAAGTTAATGATAATCATGAGCAATCAACTTTCCCTAGTGACTGTCGACCTTCACTGGTCCTACCCAATAAATGTTGAAAAATCTTACTAAGCGTCACGGAGAAGCCCATCCCCAGATTTTGCAAGCAAATAAGGTTGGTTTTAGTTTCCCGCCGTTCCGCTTGTTTACTAGCGCCAGAAGTAAAAGACTCGGCTCCCTCCTTTCCCTCCAGCACATATACGTGATAAATAACTTAAAAATATAAATCCACCTTTCATATTTATATTTACTAAAAGATATAGAAGAACAACTATAATTGGTTTGGTTATGCCTATGATGCATTTTTAAATAAACTATTGAAAAGATGAACATGGTTATTGAAATACTTGCTAAAGAAAAGATGAAAATACATGTGCTTTTTTAATATTTTTAACGATAATACTTATTAAAGAACAAATGAAAAGGCATTTTCACTGGGACGTTGTCTTGCATACTCTTACCTATATAGGGTGCTTAATATTTCACATATCATATTATTATTATTATTAGTAGTAGTTGTTGTTGTAGTAGTAGTTGTTGTAGTATTAGTAGTAGTAGTAATTGTTGTTGTATTAGTAGTAGTAGTAGTAGTAATAGTTGTTGTTGTAGTATCGTTATTAGTCTATATCTTTTACTAGGAAAACTAAACCTTTCTTTTTTACACATAAATTGGGCAATGAAAACATAGTTCGTACACTTTATATTAATGATCTTGGTGTTCTCCTGGATAACAAACCTTTTTCCAGTATCATGTTGACCATGTAATTTCTCAATCATTTTCCCTCCTTTCCCTCCAGCACATATACGTGATAAATAACTTAAAAATATAAATCCACCTTTCATATTTATATTTACTAAAAGATATAGAAGAACAACTATAATTGGTTTGGTTATGCCTATGATGCATTTTTAAATAAACTATTGAAAAGATGAACATGGTTATTGAAATACTTGCTAAAGAAAAGATGAAAATACATGTGCTTTTTTAATATTTTTAACGATAATACTTATTAAAGAACAAATGAAAAGGCATTTTCACTGGGACGTTGTCTTGCATACTCTTACCTATATAGGGTGCTTAATATTTCACATATCATATTATTATTATTATTAGTAGTAGTTGTTGTTGTAGTAGTAGTTGTTGTAGTATTAGTAGTAGTAGTAATTGTTGTTGTATTAGTAGTAGTAGTAGTAGTAATAGTTGTTGTTGTAGTATCGTTATTAGTCTATATCTTTTACTAGGAAAACTAAACCTTTCTTTTTTACACATAAATTGGGCAATGAAAACATAGTTCGTACACTTTATATTAATGATCTTGGTGTTCTCCTGGATAACAAACCTTTTTCCAGTATCATGTTGACCATGTAATTTCTCAATCATTGAAATTACTTGACTTATTAAATTTATTACGTCATCACTTAAGAAAGTTCACTGTTTTTTTATGTCTGTAATACGACCTGGTTAGATCTAAGTTAGAATATACTATTGTCGGTTGAAATTCCATTACCTTAACTGACTCTCTTAGGTTGGAAAACGTCCAAAGAAAATTGGTTGCTGCGTGCTATGAAAAATTCTTTAGTAACCGGATTTATTATGATTATGAGATAATTCGAAACCTCTTAGAGCTCCAAACTTTCTTCTCGCGTGGACTTTATTGTGAAACCCTTTTTGTTTTTAATGTTTTCGATAGCAAAATTTATTGCAAATCTGCCCATGATAATGTAGGCGTTCATATCCCTTATCGCGGTTCTCGTAATCCAAATTTATTTTTTCTCGATAGCTCTTATAAGATAAGCCCTTTAATTCGTTGTATCCATAGCGCCAATTCTAGATGTTTCGAATTCAACTTCTATCATAAAAGAAAAGCTAATCTCAAAGATTTATTTAAGGAAATCCAATGTCAATAATTTATTATGTAGCTTCTGCCTATAATATTTAAATTTACAATATTCTGTTTTTTTTTAATATTGTTATTGCTTTTAACCATTCTGTAGCTATTTGTTATTATTGCTATATTTATTTTTTTATCATTATTGATTACTTTTTTTGTAAATATTAATCATTATATAACATTACTAGCCCCCTTCCCCGTAAAAAAATATTGTAAAGAATCCTGTAAAACAAAGCTTCAATTCATCCATCATGTCAATATAAAAACAAAACTTTTTTTAAAATACAGTCCTACCATCACTGTATAGCCCCTTCCCTCTTTTTATCTTCCCTCCTATTCTCATCTCATTCCTATTTCCTCAACCCTACCACCACGTCCCCTTCACCAAACCCACTTTCCCTTCTACAATTTTTTTTTACAACTACTATATAATATACTATCGAAATTTTTATGAGGAATAAATTAAATTTTCAAAATAAAATATAGCCTATGTTACTCGCTGATAATGTAGATTTATATTGGTGAAATAATTTATAAAATCGGCCCAGTAGTTTTTGAGTTTATCCATTAAAAACAAAAAAACAAATCTTTCCTCTTTATAATATTAGTATAGAAGTAGAGATTTAGCCATCTTTGTTATCTTATATTCTCGTGTAAATATATGTATTTGTATGGTACTTGTGTACTTTTCAGTGCTGGCCTTTATGGGTCTTACGACTCTTGGCCAACAGTATGAAAAGTGAAATTTAAATTATTATTATATTTTTAATTTTTATTATTACAAATATAAATAAATCACGTGCATTTCAATTTGTTCTTTTATAAGTGTTTCATTAACCTTTGTTATGTTTTCAATAGTTTTATTAAAAATGCATTATAGGCATAACCAGACCAGGTATTGTTGCCCTTCTCTACCTTATTTGTAAATATAAATATGAAAGGTGGATTTAGATTCTTCAGTTATTCATCTATGAATGAATGAAAGTTGTTATGAACATATTAAATATCATGAAGAGAAAGAGGATAGGAAATGATTTTTTCCGGGTAAATTGGGAGTACATGAGCTGATAGAGAAAGCAAAGCAGATATGGCTTGGGCATTAAATGAGGTTATAAATGGAGAGGATGCA
>CABFOW010004979.1:0-30565 GCA_902141385.1 Timema californicum | reverse complement strand
AGGATGCAAAAAAAAAAAAAAAAGACGCGAGGTAGAAACGAACTCTCACCGTTACACAAAAAGGAGACGCTTAGTGACTGTGGTGGTGACAAGTCATGTGTTGCTTGTCGTCGCATATTTAACTATGACATAGTGTACGGTGACTAGCTAAAGACGGGTTGTCTGTGCAAGTTGAGATTGTCAATTATTATAGCAATACATATAAAGAAATACTCTAACAATAAATAAATATAAAAGGGATAAACGTATATTTATTGTATAAATGGTAATTTCCTTGTATGATAATCGCGTCGATAAGAGAAGCTGAGCTAGCCAGGGATAGATAGCAATATTTTAAGTCCTCTTTACGTAGATATCTGTAATTGTCTCCCAACTGAGGGGAATTAAATCATCATAGGTGGAAGAGGATGCATTCTTCAATGGGTTACCAAGCGAATAAGCCTTTACACTTTTACAATTGGAGCCCAACAGTAGGGGCTTTCAGCATATAAGCCTCTTTATACTTTTATATTATTGTGCTAATTTCTTCCCATACTCTTGACTTTTAACCAAAAAATATATATATATATAATCGGATATATTGGAGGAAATAACATTAAAAAATTAATTATTAAATAATCCATAATTTAAACTAAACATGGGTAGTTTTTATGCTGCTTTGTCCGAAAAGAAAAGTGTGTGCGGTTGAGTGGAATGAAAATTCTGTGGTTTCAATGTCAAATTATGAATCGTTATTCTACTGCAGAGCATTGTCGAATTAATATTCTTTGTCCTAGTGTAGCAGGAAAATACAGCCCCTACGTGGGAGGAGAAGACCAATTTTATTCAAATATTTCCACAGAATAGTAATGAGATGGGATAACGCTACTACTCAATTCTGCTTTTGACTATTAAATGTGTGATAAACTGATAATACATATCATTATATACTAAAACTTGGAAATACTAGCACATACATAGTACCCTCTAAATTATTTTTCCAAGAAAATGATGTACACCAATTTAATAGTAATATTATATGGTACCAAGATATGAATTTTAATCAAAATCTTTAAACCAAATTACGATAAAATAGTTTTCTTTCTCTTTTCACCCTTAAGTAAACTAATCTTTGGATTTTTTTAGGGGTAAGTTAGATCCTTAACTTAAAAAAAAAGTTGTATGACCTTATGAAACCCCAAGACACCAAGTCAATATAATCACTGTGCATAATTTCAGCTTTCTAAGTAACTTAGAAGATTATTTATTATTTGTAAATACACAAAATATTAGGAAATTATATGTAGAGATACATTACTAAATGGTGTGTATTTTAATAACTTAAAATAATAATAAATTTAAAGCATACAGTTTTGATATCAATTAACCAATCTCATCGATCTATATAATTTTAAGGCACTTATAAATTATGGTAGAAGTTTGTAAAAATGTACTGTACAACAGTAAAATCAGAGTGATGTCTTATAAGGAATCCGTGCAGGGACATTCGATGCTGACTTCCAATGTCAACTGTTTTCACATCTCTGAGTTAAAAATTCACTCAGAGAGATGTGTAGTCAGCATAATGTATTGAGAAGGGAAAGAGAAATGCAGCGGCCTTCAAGGAGGGAATTATAGCGTGAAGCTACACAGTTTTTAAGTGTTTGAATGAAAATTATCATAGCACAAATTATGTGGATAGGATATTTTTGTGGCACAAGATAAGCACTAAATATTAGCACAGGTTTTATTAATTGCGTTGTTATGGGTGCTGCCATCAGCACCCACTGTGTTTTCAGCGTTTTCATGAAAACTATGGCGGCAAAATTTATGGGGAAAGGATATTTTTGGGACTCCCGCGCTCGTGGAATAACTGACATAGCTCGTGGAAACTTACACCGATGGAATTGAGTGACAGTGCTTGTGACTCGTACAGATCTCTATCTCGTGACCCTGGGCTTGATGGCTGCCCTCTAAGTACAAGTGCTACTGATGACACAAAGGTGTAGTTTTATATGATACGGAGTTGGGCAGCCTGACTTCTTGCCATATCAATGGAATTGTGACAGCCCCGATGTCAAAAAAATATGTCTTTTAAACCCCGCGATGGACCCTTTTTTGGCCAACTAGTTTAGTTATTGTTATGAATTGTCAGTGTTCCCCTGCTACCATTCTAGCTCGTTACTTCATGGATGCTAAGCCAGCGATTTTATCGTGTGCGTTCACTCGAGCTATGTAATTCAAAACAAATATTCAACATTGCTCCGTGGCTATGACAGTATTAATAATTTGGCCTTCATATTTATAATAAATTTTCAACCTTTAGATATGCAAATAAAAATAAGAAAATTAAAAAAGGCAATTGTTATAAATAATAAATAATAAGCATAAAACATTTCTGAGATAAATTAGCTCCCTTATTTTGACACAGTAATAATAATTATGGAGTGCCTGGGCAACATCAATTAGTACATCAGTTTGCAGAAAGATTAGCCAATACTAATGTATAATTGCTACTGCTAATCCTTAAACTTTTCCATAGAGGCTCCTTTCATGACCCTATGAGATTAAAGTAAATATGAGGATGTGAAATCAATGAAGATCTTAGAACCCACTTGGGTGGCCGCAAAGTCTAAGGCGTTACTCCTTCAGTAGGTCTATGCTGGGACAGTATCACCACTTCTCTCTTTAATTTGTACCAGCATATTTATATATTCTTTCGTAACCACCGAAACTCAGACAATACTCTTATCAGAACCATTGGTGCCGATCCCGTGGGGGCCTGCTCGCCCTCACCACCACATACACCACGTCTTACAACAGCCACCACCAATTGTATTGGATCTATGTGGGCCCAAGTCATTGGTACCCAACCTGACAATTAACTCCTCATGACATGACAATATAACTCTTAAAGTTTAACTTTATTCATCCCTAACTGCAGCGTTTCTTTTTAAATTTCCCCCCGTATCTCTTAGTTGCTATTTTTTCTTTATATGTTATAGGTCAAACTTACATATTAGAACTTTTATTATTCTGTTTCCATGAAAATGTATGTTATTTTCTCTCTATCGAATAAACTAAACTAAACTCTCTCAGTAGACTAGCATGCCGACTATGAGGAGATCGAGTTTAAAATCTCGGTTGAGTGTATTGAATGTTGTTTTTTTTCAAAATGGTCAAAATGGTGGACGGGAAAACAATCCCAAACGAACACGACCTAATAACATCGAACATCTCCAAAAGCAATCTACCAGGTGCGCACCAGGTGTGAACGGTGTCTTTCCTTTTCCATCAGTTCTGAGTGCGTGCTTGCCTCGACATGGAGTGATCAAATGTACAATATTATCATTTTTCAGCGACGTTGAAATATTCCTGTTTTCTGGAATCCTTCCAATCCCTACTACAAAATAGTACGCGAGAATAATGATGCTTGGTTGAGCTTGGCCACCACATACAACACTACGCCTGAAGAAGTAAAAAAGAAATAATATCTACAAGTAAATAAAGTACTTTCATTAAATGTGGGAGATTAAAATGTAGACTTTAGATAAGACTAAGCTAGTATTTTACGTTAATGTTTTATTAAACATCATATAACTCTAAAATGGTTTGCCTACCATTCCATTATGTTTATGAGCAATCAGTTTTTATAGGCCACAGATCCATACGTTGAACATTAAATAAATATGCATCATACGGACGAAGCGTCAACGAACACTAGACTTTTAAGCCTTACTGATAGTTTTTATTGTTTTGCGTGTGTTCGTGCATCCTTGTGCGTAAATGTTCGTTTGTTCTATCACTTTTTTTTTCTTCATTCACTATCATTCTTTAGGCTTGTACACAGTTCTATCTTCCAATGATGGTTTTCACTCGGATTGAGAAAACATTTACAATCATCCTAAAAATAGAGCCACAACAGCCGGAGTTGAGTATCAATACCCAAGAAGAAGCTCGTGGCCCAACTGTAATATGCCATTGACGCTAACTTTTTAAACGTAGGTGAACTCGTGGTCAAATTTAGATTGGGATTAACGATATTCTTTTAAACGGAAGTCATTACAGGCATACGTGGCTCAACTGTAATTTTTCATATATATATATATATATATAACACGAGGCCAGTTATTTTGATACCATAAACAAATGCTATTTTCAATCAGTGAATATCATTAGTTTATCTTAGTGAGTCATACTAATGATTATTAAAATTATGTTTGTGTAATTATGTAGAGAGATTTTTTTATATTCAATAAATTAAGCAAATGTAGAATGAATGATTGTATTGTATTATAATTTCAATAGTCTTAAAATAAATATTTTATTTAATCACGTTTGTAAATGTTTGCTAAGTCCTCAAGAGTATTTTTAATGACCCCTGGGGTTCACGAGCTACGGTTTATGAACCCGGGGACTAGAGCACTCCATGACTTATCGATACAGACCGCAGCTTCTGGGTTCGAGTGGAAGAAGTGTTGAAACACAATCACCATCATGGACAATTTCCAGACACTCTTTGGTTCAATTCAAACATCTGTTTCTCTGCCACCTTCTTTCCTCCCACCACCTCTCTCCCAACACCTTGGACAAGTCATTACTTCTTTCCTCCGTAATCCTCCTTACTCCCTTCAGCCATCTGTCCGTTGGTCTTCCTTTCAAGTTCCTACCTCCCATCTCCATATCTAACATCCTTTTGGGCATCATTTCCAGTTCCATTCTTCACACAATTAAAATAGAAATCTACCCGCCTCAAGGGCGTAGTTGGCTAATGCGCTAGTTTCATGTTGAGCTAGGCCACCAAAGACGAGGAAATATAGGTTCAAATCTCGGTTAGGTTAACTGGGGTGGTATTTTCCAAAGGGTTTTCCACACTACATCCACGCAAATGTGGGTTCACTTCCTCTAAACTCAAACTTCCAAATTACTAATCCATGAGACTAAATAGTAACTAAATGTAGGCATATAAACCGAACGGGTAGTAAGACACGGTGCTAAATAATAAATAAAAGAAAATTAAAATATACATTCTCTATTTTTCAATAAATTTTGTAATGCATTATATTTTAAGAACATAGCCAATGAAATATGATGAGATTTTCAGTTTGTAACATAAAATACTAAAACCTGAAATGATATTCTACAAAACCTTTATCAAAATAGGTGTGGAAATAGTGAAAAATAGCGTCTAAAATGTATGGTAAAAAAAATGAAATTGAGATTATGTGTCTTATTTGTTAAGGTTTACAACGTGCATTTTATAAACGCTCATCTATGGAAGGAAGAAGTTGATACATAAATTGAAGTAATAAATGTGAAGAAATACGTGAAGTCCGTTACGCCGCACTGTCTAAGAAACATCAGACTTACAAAAGACTGGATTACACTTGACGTAGGAGTGAAAACACAAATGTCACACGAGTGCAATAAGTTTGACTATCCACACGCTATTTACCCATGTGTTCCCACCACACACCCCCAACCCTTATCAACGTTAATTCAGAAGAATTTTAATTCGTATTCTCTACATTAAGTCATCTATAGCCCTGCCCTGGTTTTTGAATGTACTTATAATTAAAAAATAAACTTTAGGACGATGGTTAGTGATGTGAATGTGTTAATTAAACTTCGGACAGGGCTGGTTTGATTCCGAACATGTTTTCATGTTTTAAGTTGACCTCAGTGGTATTGGGGGAAAGTGAGCACCTCCGGACCAGATGTTCGTGAGTTCAAACCCAACCGGAGTCGACAGATTTTTCTTGAGCGATAAATATCCATGACACATCTTCCTTCCTAGGATAACTATTGCCATCAGTCCTTATTTCAATTGTGGCATGTAAAAGAGCCCTGGAAAGTATATGAAAATATATTTCCTCGTAAAATTGATAATCTCTTTCTCTCTCACTCATAGAATTTATCTTGTGCTGTTAAAGTCAGTCGGTTCAAAAAGTGAACTTTAAATATCTCACATAAGTTAAAATGAATTTCGTGTTTAAAGTAGCCCTCGAGGTAGCTTACTAGTTTTCTTTATCCGTTAAGTGCAAGTTACGGACGTGTTGGGAAGGGACAGCCCTATTTAGTGTTCGTAGAGGACAATCATAGTGTATGTGCAAACAAGGGGTGCTTAGAGCGGACAAAGATACCTTAAACCACGGAGAGAGGGTAAGAGGGTGCCTTATTGCAAACAACAAGTCGTTCAGATCAGATGAAGATGAGCTACGGGTTGTTATTGACCTCCCTTCATTTGATAAGAGCAGTTAGATAGTGACACAGCGATCAATATGAGAGCTGGGTAAGTTACAGTGGCTACTAATAAGAAGGAGAAACCTAGTCTAGGAGCCGACGGTTACCAGTACCGTCAACATAGGCCTAGCACTGGATGTGTGTCAAGTAGAAGAAGAAAAATTTCCGTTGATCAGTGAAAACTACTATTGATATAAGTAGTGATAAAATAATTATGTTGAAATCGGAACCACACACTTGTATACCAAGATCTATATACTCAGGCCTACGAATTTTTTTACTACTGTGCCAAATAAAATAAATTGAAAAGTAAAATGTGCAAACTACAAAGGACTGCACTGAGATCCAAGCGGAATCCCACACGAAGTGAGGAAATCCACTTTCCCTCAGATATACTGTAGTGTATCAATTATTTAATGTAAAATTGACATGTACGCCACGAGCCTACATAAAAAAACTAAAATATGATAATTATTATAGCGGAATACAAAGAATATAATTAAAATCGACATATATAGTGTCGCACCAAGCCTTACTGGGTGGCGCAGCTTACACCACACATTTCTTACCGGGTATACAAGGGAAATTATTTAGGGACTTAAGAAAATTCATTAAGAGAGAAAATATAATGAATTGTAATAGTAAGGTTATTTGATTACATTGGTACATAGCTAACATATTAATAATAATAATAAAATAATAATAATATCCTTTGTTTATCTGGCGAAGTTAAGGCGTTAGCCTTCTCTTCTTACTTAACCATTGTTGAATACAACATAAACTATTACATTTATTGAAATTCAATTTAATAAAGAAATATTCAAATAAGTAGAAAAACTTTCGCACGCTCATTCCCACACACTAAAATGAAGCTCAAGTGGTTTTAAGAACTCAGTTTAGCTTATTAGACAAGAAAAAACTGCTTAACCGCACGCTTGAAGAGGAGTCTAGATAATATTAGAGTTATCTAGTTTGTTCCAAGCCTGTGATGCCAGGACAGTGGAAGAACGAGCATATGTTTGAGATCTATGTATGGGAATAGACATATGTAGAGTGGATTTTGATTTATTAGCACCGCGTCTTACTACCCGTTTGGGTTATACGCACTTACGCTAATGTGTAATGGTAGGGTGATTGTGATATGAAATAGAGGACCTACAGTTTCACGTGGAATCCGAACCACGGTGGATGCCTGGCATTCCCCACATTCACAAGATGTCTTGTCAGAGGTGAAGGAAGGGCTTGGAAAATAATATAAACAATAATAGTTAAATAATTATATATACTGATGAATAGTAACGAAAAAATAGTACATTATAAAGATAAGAATAAAAAATTGCAATAATAATAATGATAATAATGGCCTTTATTTGTTTGGTGAAGCTAAAGGCCCTCTACAATACTAAATTTATTGAAAAACAATCAAATTTTAATTTTAAAAATATTGAAATAAGTAGAGAACCATTCGCACGTTCATTCATACACGCATTTAAAGCTCAAGTAGTTTTAAGAACTCAATTCAGCTGTTAAGACAAGATAAATTGCCTAACCGCACGCTTGAAGAGGAGTCTAGATGATATTAGAGTTATCTAGTTTGTTCCAAGCCTGTAATGCCATGACAGTGGAAGAACGAGCATATGTTTGAGATCTATGTATGGGAATAGACATATGTAGAGTGGATTGTGATCTGGTAGTTCGGCTATGTTTAACTTTCAGAAATAGGAACCGTGAGGATAAGTATTGATGCTGAGATGTTGATAATATTTTGTGNAGTTATCTAGTTTGTTCCAAGCCTGTGATGCCAGGACAGTGGAAGAACGAGCATATGTTTGAGATCTATGTATGGGAATAGACATATGTAGAGTGGATTTTGATCTGGTAGTTCGGCTATGTTTAACTTTCAGAAATAGGAACCATGAGGATAAGTATTGATGCTGAGATGTTGAAAATATTTTGTGAAGCAATACTAATAAATGTAGCCTTCGCCTTTGATGTATTCTTAACCAACCCAGTTTATTAAAATACTTAGAAATATGCTCATGCAGTTTTAAATTAAATATGTATCGAACACATGTGTTTTGAAGTTGTTCGGCTAGATCGTCTCTTAAGTCATTGTATACTACGTCACAGTAGTCGAAGTGTGGTATTATTAATCTCTGGACAAGGATAAGTCATACATTTTCTGGGACAAAATTATTTAGTCTTTTCAGTGAATGTAATCAGGCATACACCTTCTTTGCAAATCGAAGTTACTTGATCTGTCCAATTAAGATTTTCATCAATAATAACACCAAGGTTTTTAGTAATGGTTGTCAGTTGTACTGTGGATACTCCTAATCGAATGTCGGTCAGTAGGGAACGGTCCAAATTCAGTAGTAATATACTTGTTCCTATAAGAATGGCTTGAGTTTTACCAGGGTTCAATTTAAGCACATTTTTTTCAGACCAAGCACATATTTTAGCTAGGTCAATATTCATTAGTTGTATGGCTGTATTTATTGAAGAACGGTCGGTGGAAATATATATTTGAAGGTCATCAGCATAGATGTGATATTTACAGTATGACATTGAAGAAGCGATATCGTTCAAATATAGAGAAAAAAGCAACAGCCCTAAAACTAAGCCCTGTAGAACACCAACCTCAACTGGGCACCATGTTTATAACGTGTTGCCTATCATGACACTTTGCTGGCGACCATGCAAATATGATCTCATCCACTGTATACTACCCGGAGAGAAATTAAATAATACTTGCAATTTTAATAATAGAATATTAAAATCAACAGTATTAAAAGCTGTTGAAAAATCTAATAGTATAAGAAGTGTTATCTCGCTCTTATTCATGGCTAGTCTGATGTCTGTGACATTTATCAACGCGGTACATGTACTATGATGTGATCTAATCCTGATTCATAGGCAGTTAAAAAATTGTGTTTGTTAATGTGTCGGTAAATTGGTTGATGCACTAGGAATTCTAGTGCTTTAGAAAGGGACGGAAGTATACTTATAGGTCTAAAGTCATGTACATCTTTTGCTAGTCCTTTTTTAGGTACATGCGTAATAAGTGCGAGTTTCCACAGTGTGGAATATTGTCAGGTCATGAGTGAGAAGTTGAATAAGTCAGTTATTGTTGATATAACATTTCTTAAAATTGTTTGTATTAGCACTATTGAAATTTTTTTCTATACCATGTGCTTTCGATTTTAATCTCATTATTGATTTGCGTACCTCACGATGGGTCAAGTGGGCAAAGTAAAAAGTACTGTCATCATTATAGTCACTATAATTATTACTTGCATTGGAGGCATAAATGTCGTTTATAGTTTGTATACTATATATCTTGTTAGTTAAATTAGGAATGTGAATAAACTATTCATTTAGTTTATTGGGACTGATGTGCATATGAGTGGTATTGTGTAGTGTATGCCCCACTCCCATCCTCCACAGTTCCTTCCATAGTTTTTGGGGGCTTGGATAGTATTAGAGAGTGAAAAGAAAAAGTCAATTTTAGCTTTCCTAATGGCTATTACGCAGACGTTTATACTCCTCAAAATTTATGTTGCCTGTAAGTGGCTTGATTTTCGATTCTCGTTTAAATTTCACATATGCTTGGTCACGTATCCTCAACAATAACTTAATGTCTTTAGTCATTCAAGGTGCAGGTGGTCTAATAACACGCCGAGTTTTTACTGGTGCATGTTTATCGTACAATTCAAGGAGCATATCATTAAAAAGATGTAACCTGTCATCAACGTTTAATTTAATGTTGACCAGGTACCAGGTCATGGATTGTGCATCAGCATTCAGTTTGTCTGGATCAATGGATTTAATGTTACGATATGTGATTACCATAGGCGCGATTTAACATACAGGTGCCTACATAAAATAGTACTATGGCCAGTCCTTTCCCTATTGGTACTGCCAGAGCATTCAATAGTACATGTATTTATTGACCCACTCCCTGGGGTACAGGCGTGGCAACAAGAATTATTCAATATATTGAACCAATTGACCCAACTAAGTCCTAGACAAAGGCTAGACAAACTGGTTGTAGCCATAAAAACAAGTGTGTAGTCTTAAGAACTCAAGAGAGAAATATAGTTCTCGTTGAGGATAACAACCATTTGGACTGTCCTTATTACATCTGGAGCTCAAGCCTCCTATATCGAAGCTATATCATATGGATATAGGAAAAAAACGACCTCTTGGACCAATATAACAAGTCTGAAGGACTTGAGCAACACTAGAGTTACTGTGACAACATCAACATAGCTGAAATAATACAACACCAAAATCTAGTCACCCTGACTGAAACAATAAGTCAAAATAAACATAATAGTTGCCTCGACTATACTGATTCTAAAATAAACAATAAGTCAGATGGAATTATTTAATAAACAATAATCTTTCAACTAAACAATAAGTCAGAAGGACTTATTAGCGTCACCTCTATACTTTAGAAGTCGGAGAGGATATTCTTTGGCAGTGCGGTGGTGAGAACCTCGTCCAACACTCCATGGCCACCAGTTCCTTCGTGAAGAGATGTTTTCCTCGGAGGCACGGTGGTGATAACCCCGCCCAATACTCCAGGGTAACTGGTTCCTTCGTGAAGAGAGGATTTTTTTCTCAGTGGCACGGTGGTAGAACCACTCTCAATACTCCATGGCCACCGATCTCTTCCTGGAGAGAAGTTCCCTCTTCAGTGATGTGATGGGATAGAATAATATAAAGTAAATCTGAGAGTACCTATTTTATACTCTTTCTCTGACTAGAACTGAACAAAAAAATAAATGGAAAAAAGACATAATAACACAGGTGGTGATTGGATGGACTAGGGGTGAGGAAAAGGGGAGGCTAGAAGATACGCCGCCACGTTAGTGGCGCTCGAGGGTCGTGGGGGCGAGCCTAAATTATTTTTTGTTATTTTCTACGAATGGAGATGTAGTAGATGGATGTGTTAGGACACACCCTGTCGCCATTCGTGTTGAGTATTTTGTTAGAAGGTAGGTTGGCGTTATCCGATTCCATCCAGCCACGGTGAGTAAGTCTTGAAGCTTATTATTCCTGAATGTATTAGCTTTAATTATCTTCTTTGGATTCCACTATTGTAAGTTTAGTATTTTTATGCAGATATGTATTATTAAAATCCTTTGTAATATTTTCTATTGAGAGCACGTCGTTAACAGTAGGCTTTGAAGGATATTATTATTAAATATATCAAATCTAATCCTCTTCTTTGGATTTTTCCAATATAATTATTATAACTTCGTACTTTTACGAAGCCTAATTGTGTAGGTGTCAACTTTACATGGTTGACACGCTACATTAGGAATAATATGCTTCAACACCTACTTTCTATGACTGGATGGGCTTGGATACAGTCACCATGCTTTCGAGAAGAAAATACTAAATGTGTGTTAGATAACACTCACGAGACGAATCTTTATAAAAAAATACTATAACTGAAAACAAACAAGATAATTAAAACTGATTTATTTAGTAATAATATTATTCAAGACTTTCTCACCATAACAGGATGGGCTCTGATACAATCACCATGTTTTCAAGGAAATTACGACAGTTATGGCGGGAGCACCAGCATGGCAACTCTTACACACGTCCACTCACTGCATCACCCAATAGATGAAATGGGCGGGACCGGCTTAAGATCGAAGTCACGAGCCTAGAGTGCTGTTGCTCTTGCGGCGTTCCTTGGTACTTCTGTCTTTTCATTCCCCCCTTTCTTTTCCTTTCCTCCCTGTTTCACGTCCCTCCCATTGCCTGTGTTTTACGCCTTATTCTTTTTTTTCCTGTTTGTTCAGAGATATCGTATATAATTAGTGCCGCTCTGATTCACTTTTGTACTTCACCACATCGTAATATCGAAGAAGTAAACGCTGCTCTATCACCTAAAGAAGTACAAGGTTGCCATGAAGTTTGGATCATGGATGTCACCACTTCGTCGAGAGAAATCCTCTTCGATCTTCTAAGTATCAAGGCGTTATTAATAAGTCCATCAGACTTATGGGTCTAGTCTAAAAGACTAGAATTTGATATAATGTCCTTCAGATCTAGTTTATATAGTCAAGTCGACTATAATGTTTATAATGTACTTTTGGCCTAGTTTATATAATCGACGTGACTATAATGTTTATCTAGTTTTCTTATTTCAGTCAAAGTGACTAGATTTTGGTTTTGTGTTCTTCTGACTTTGTTGGTGTAGTCAAAGTGACTAATGTTTTCTCAAGTCCTTCAGACTTCTTATATTAGTCCAAGTGACTAGGTTTATCTCATGTCCATATGACGTAGCATAAATATAGGAGCCTTGAGCTTTGGAAGTAATAAGGACTTAGTCTTAAAGGTTATTTTTCTCCATAAGTACCTTTTTAATCCTTATGACTAGTCTGTTTCTCGTGACGCCGTGGACATATTGCTCAGTTGTTTGATCTTTGTATAGCTACAACCAGGTTGTCTATAATTTTTCTTGGACCCAGTTGGGTCATTGTATTGAAGCACTCTTGTTGGCACTCTTTGCGTGTGGTATTAGCTGGGGTGGGTAAAGTGCAGAGATCCTCTAGTTTCCGTAATGGGGTCCACGCAGATAGTGCCTTTACTTTTAGCCCGTCGTTGGCTTCTATTGACTAAGCATTAGAAGTTAGTGTATACTAAAATAAAGTTGTACCCCAGGGAATGGGTTATTGTATAAATGTACTATTGAGTGATCTGGCAGTACCTATTGGGAAAGGATCGGCCATAGTACTGCTTGGTGTTGACGCCTGTTTACAAGCCATCTACTAATGTAATTAACAAACCTTTCTCATATCATTCCCTATATAGTGTATCTTCAGGAGATTCTTAAGTCCCAATCAAGCAAGTTAGCTCAATATATATATATATATATAAACTCTAAGCTTATAGGATTTACAGTGAACTTTCATTGGTAATTGGTAATTAATTCACTTTTTTTCCTTTTAGACCCTACTGACAGTAGCCTTGCTCTTGCCCAGCTGTTTTGATAGTGAATAGGCTCTGTCTGCCTACTGCCTTAGACCATGCTGCCTTGGACGTTTGTTTACCCTAGCCGTGGCAAGACAATCCTATAATTTGGACTTGCTATATGTTAAGACATCTTTCATTTAACGTAAAGTTTTCAGTGATCTACGATATGTTCATTTGTTTTCCTGAACTTATGTTACACGTTCAATTGTCAACTGGCATTAATCTTGTATAACTATTGTAATATTATATCAGAGTTTGTTTTTCTATAATAAATCTACTTATTATTAACTTAATTATTTGTCTTACTTAATGAATTATCCCAACGATAAATTAGTTACAGCACTACCAGATACTTCATGTCTCTTGAAAATGATCAAACAGTTGATGTGAAGAGAATGCTCATCTTTGCAGGTAAAGAAGCAAAAAATCTTGTAGAATAGGGGAAAATTATTTTTGGACGGTACATTTATCAGCTGTCCACAGCCATTTAAATGTATTTAATCCTTTCATGTTGATATCGGCAGCACAACAGAAGAAACTAGGGTGCTTCCTGTAGTATATGCATTGATTCCAGATAAGGAAAGGAGCACTTACATCGGACTCATTCGATCATCCATAAACTGTTATCCACAGTGGAATCCAGAATATATTTAGATGTAATTTGAGATTGCGCCTATACTATTTGTGATAGAGAATTTACCAAACATTCAAATAACTGAATGTTTAATTTTAATCAGTCCTTATGGTGAAAAATTCAAGCATATAGATTGACTTTAGATTTCAAAACAATGAATCTGTTCGCAAAACGCTAAAGATGTGTACTACATTATCTTTAATACCTCAATACTACATGGATTAAGGATTAATGATTATCGTGGCTGATACTCCTTAAGATAACAGATTAACAATGTTCTTGGACTATTTCACTGACCAATGGCTCCAGAATCACAACTTATCTATCAAAACGTGGAATGTCGCAGGTCCGAGGCATCGAACGAACAATGCCTAGGAAGGATATAACCACAAGCTCAACTCACGCATGGGGAAGAAACAGACTGATATTATAAAGCTCGTGCAGACACTGAAAGAAGACGCCTATGAAGCTGCTTTCCAAAAATGGCAATTATATTGTGATGAGGAGGAACCAAGCAAAAAGGGAAGTAAAATAAAACAATTACAAATGACCAGAATATTGATAGTATTTTTAAATTTTAAGAAAAGGCAAGGACTTTAATAATTGTCTCCAAGCACTCAATTGCACCATAAAATTAACTGAGTATCTAAAAACACATTGTAATGGAAAACAAACATATAAATATACAATGAACCTACTGTACTGCATTAACTTATAACACTCCTAGGTTTTAACATTATAAAGCGATATACACTAAATTAAAAAATAAATAGAAACAAGACAAAGAACGAAATCTTCTGCTTGAACCTTCAAACATGCCTAACTAAGTGTCTAACAATTCAATAGACAGTACAAAATAATGAATATGGAGTTTATCACATGCAACCATCCCATGATTAAAACACATACATACTTGATGATAAATGTCACCGCATGCCCCTCCTCACCTCCTAAGCACTCACATCCGCTGTGAATATCAGTTATTTATTGTGTTCTCTTCAACCTCAGTCCACGTCCAACACGTCTGGAACTGGCATGTCACCTTTTAATCTCGCGTGAATAATGGAAAAATAAATGCATCATAAATGCTTTTAAATGCCATCTAATCACAAAGACACGAAAATATTTATTTTTAACTAGTTATATTACAATTTTGTGTAATTAATTTATTAATTGATCAATACCATGTGATTATTTACTAAATACCCGAACGTATTTTTATAACAAAGTTAACTGGCGGACTGTTATTCGCTGTTGGATGGTTTCTATTGTATTCAGTCTTTATCGTTATTATTTGATCTATATTTGTTGAGTGAATACTCTCTTGATAATGCAGGTAAATATTATGTATTATTTGTGGAGATTTTGACATGAGTGGACTTGTTGATATGATTAAATATATAGAATGTAAGTAGGGAGTAATCGGTAAAGAAAGTTTGTCATAAAGGTGCATCCGTTATCTAAGGATATTGTATTTTATTAATAATTTTATGTCTGTGGCTAGCAAATATTGATTAATGGTTTCTTCTTCGATTTCCTGAACTAGAATAGCTATTTACACTATGAATTAATAAAATTAACTTAAAAGATAGGGATGTACGAAATCCAAAATGTAATATTGTTCACAATGTATGTATATTTTCAATATTGAATACTTGTAAAAAGTTACACTTTAGATTAAAGATTTGTCTCAATATATTTATAATAGTATAATTGACCACATCTTCAAAACTTTATATTCAATTCAATTAAAAGCAATTTAAGCTAATGATAAGTTAAAATTGATATTATTTGATCGTTTAATATTAATATAGTTTGATGTAATATTATACTATTCCATTGCTTAACCATTATTTATGTGGTCATAAAATACTCTTGTCACATAGTGAACAAAAGCACTTACTATCGTGTAATAAGATTTTTGGAATAGACTCAAAAACATTAAAAAGAAAAAGACCTAAATACGAGGAAATATTCAAAGAAAATTTAGATTAATGTTCTATAGTTATAATAATAGCTACACAAAAGAAAATATTGCATTGAAGTCATAATAACACACGTAATAAACATTAGAAGTCGTTTTGTAAAGTCTGAAAAATTAGTCTTCAAGAAAACATAATTCAAAATCACATTAATTATTTTGTTATCTTATATAGTCTTGTATGTTTTGTAAGAATTTTATGATTTTTCTGAGAATATATATTTGTTAGGTTTACCCCAGTGGCTACTTTTAGTCAAATTTTGGGTTAGTATTTATTATCATATGCTACATTTGTTGGAATAAATCATCTAATACCTAAAAACTAAGCTAGTCTTACAATTTTATTTCGTATTAATAAAACACTTTACTTTTCTTACATTTGAAATTCACAAACAAACCATAAATCCTTATAATTTATTATGCATATTAATTTTGTTTTTAATCATATTAAATTGAAAGGTCCTCTCAAAAATTGTGTATTAATATAAAAGAAAAATTCGAAAATAGATTACATGATTGTGTAGCAGTTTTGATTGTTAAATACCAATTGGTTCAAAATGTGTGATAAAACACCATGTCAAATAGTAATATAATTATTGTTGATTCACTGATAAAGTCATATATTAAGAGATAGAGGTGCTTCTAGATGTTTCAGAGAGTAACTATATTTTTCAACAAGACATTATGTAACACCAGTATATACAAACCATATATATGACTTATTGTATTTTTTTACGGTTCAAAAATTGAAGCAAACTTGAAAAATATATTGGTGATTCATTCTATTTTCACTTAATATACGTGAGTAAAATGCATAAAAATATATAATATTGTGGAGGAGGACCCATAATATGTTACATACCCTGTACTCATCACAATACATTGTTAGGATAATCCAATCTTGAAGATTATAGTAGGGAGTACATGCAGCGCTAATGGAAGAATTTAGAACCGTCCTCAGGGTATTTATAGGCAAAACCAATGGGAAGATATCCAAAGGAAGAACAAAATACAGATGGGAGGATAGAATTAGAATGGACCTGAAAGAGAAGTGTGTAATGAGGTGGAAATGATACTGTTACTTCAATATAGGGCTAGGTGTCATTCACTTGTCATATAGAGTTCCTAATGTAATATATTAATTAAGTAAATTGATTAATATTACTTTCATCTAGAACAGTTTCGTTTGAAGTTTATTATGATAAATTTGTAATTTACTCAAAATAAACAAATTAATAAAATGGGCCAAACCAAACTTATTTTATATTATGATGAAATAAAGGTTTAAAAATTGAAAAAATATTTTCTAGTACAAAATTGATACTTCCATCGGGCAATATAGTTTGGTTCAAGTTCATTAAAGATATATTATATGATTGATTAATAATTTAATCTAGTTTAAATATTAGGAAGTAATATTTTAAATGCAACTAGTATAATATCATTATCTTTTTAAAATGTCAATCATATATTTGGGAGACTTAGGCTGATAACAAACCAATGACCAATGTTCACGGGGATTAAACCATCAGTCTTATTTTCTTTGATTTTTTAATAATGAATTAATCGGGGCTAAAGTTCCAGCTGAATATAAGTGGATTATTTATACTCTCTTTTGACGAAAGATGCCGGTACATTAAGTCTAATACACCCTATCAATGTAAATACACAGAAATAGGATTAGTCAAAGTTGAGCACTATTTTTTATTTTAACTCTGAATTAACATCTAATGTTTTAAAGTTTATTGTAATTATTAATTCCTGTTTTCCATTTTCAGATGTTACAATATCGAATTTTATTGGCTGTTATAATTACAGTAACAACGTTTAATTTTAATTCCAAAGGCGAAATCCATACCTCGTCCTTGGTACAACGTTTAATCGTATCTAATTTTACTTCAAGTATTAATTACATTATCAATCAATATTTCCTACAAAAATACTACTTTATTATTACAGACGACGAAGGTGACTCCAGTGGTAAAGTTATTGATGACGTGTTAAGAACTGTCCACAACTCTAAGTGTACCAAAGTGGTATCTTTACACAATCATTCACAAGAAAATAATTTCACCAAACTTATTCGTCATGATAATGTGGAAAACAGTGTCGGTTTTATTATATTTAGAAATACAACTGGTGAAAAATGTTTTGCAGACCACCATTGGAAGAAATCAGCATTTTGGAGCCCTCAATCTTTCTTCCTATTGGTCATCACAGCACCTCTATACAGAAGGGACAGAAGAAATTATTGAAATGTTGAAAGACTGTTGGGATAGGTTCAACATTCTGAATATGGAAGTAATTTTTTTGAATATTAGTATTTTGGAAGGTGAAGTCAACAACATAAGCCCAAGCAATAATTGGCTAGTAATTAGATCATTGAGCTATAATCCATTTACTGAATACGTTAATTATGTAGATGTATTTAGTGAATTTTCAAATGATAACAAGAACAAAATGTTTACTGACAAACTTAGAGATGCCAAAGGGTTTTTAATAGAAGCCCCAATTGGAGGCTCTCACCCACTACTTTTTGATTATGAAGAAGAGTCCAATGAAAGTGTCCCTTTAGCTGGACCAAATGGGAAAGTATTCAATGCAATAATTGAAAAATTGAATTTAGTTGCAAATATTTCTTACTATGAAGATTATGATAATCTAAATAATAAGGAAGACACAACATTATCAAGAGGTTTAAATCCTGCTTCAACTATGTGTTTATACTACAAAATACACAGGTCAACATACCCTTTCGATCAAGACTGCGTCACAATTATCGTACCTAAGTCTTTAGCGGTTCCAAAATACATGAGCTTAATATTGCCTTTCTCTACACTAATTTGGCTCATGTTTGTAAGTAGTAATATATTCATGGCCATAATTTGGAGGGTGTTATATTTTTTTGAATTCATTGAAAGGCCTATTAAATTACAAAACCATGTATTTTTGGACGCATTTAAAATGTCGTTAGCAGGGTCTACTGAATCACTGACTTCTTTATTCCATCAACGTTTTGTCATTATATGTATCTTGATATTCAACTTGATCATGAATAACACCTATACAGGTAAATTATATAGTTACCTCACTGTCCCCACATATTTACCAGATATGAACACGCTGATGGAAGTTGCTGATTCTGATCTAAGAGTATCAGTATTACTCGATGGCTTAAGTGGTATTTCAGATGTTGAAAAGACCGTGGATTTAACAGACGAGCTTCTCCAGAAATTGATAATGAAGCTCTTATACATCGATGATGACGATGAAGCCTTAAGTTTGGTTGTTTCTAGCAGAAACATTAGTAGGTTTACATTCAAATACGAAGGAATAATCTTGATCTCTAAACCAGAATATTTCCGCAACGGCCGAGCATTGCTTCATATTGTGGAAGAATGTTACTGCTCAACTTTGAGTATATTCCAAAGTGTCGAGAGCCATTCTCCCTTCTTGATCAAGTTTAACGATATCATTGTTCGTTTGAATCAAGCCGGATTTATCCAACATTGGAATAAAGAACATCTCAATGAAAATATGCTAATATCTAACAAGAACAGTCGTGGATCAAACTACCCCGTTGTTCTCACACTTGACCACCTTCAAGCGGTGTTTATCATTTTGGTGTTTGGACTGAGTATCGCGAGTATCATTTTTCTAGTGGAAATGGTAATTCGTTTTTTCAAGATTGTTTCCGTATCCATACAAACAATAACCAGGTAAAAAAACAAGATATGGGAGTTTTGAAATTTACATATTGTTGAATAATACTAAATATATTCAAAATTATTAAAATAATTTTTATACATATGTACTAGTCCCGCCGTTCACTTATGGGGTAGGGAAGAAACTGTACATATAATTTACAAAAATATTCCGTACTTAATCCCTCCTCAATCCATCCTCCACACTTACCTAACCTATTTTACTCCTTTCGCTTCAACTGCATCAATACGCCAAGTTATACATGCTCTTTTTATAGTTAAAAATATTAATGTTTCTCTTGTTCACATATTCATTCCCAAAATCTAATCACGTATTAAATGGCTTACCCCTTCCTGTTGATCCACACAGACTCTAACTTCATATACTAGCTTCGTCAGATGATCTACACTAATCCTCTAAACATGCCTAAATCAATGTACGACGCTTATTTCACGTTTACATTTTCAATCCCCTTTCTAACCACAATTCTTCACCACCCATTCATTACTAACTCGCTCCAAACAATTTTTTCTCCCTTAGAATGCATATATAATTAAGGTTAGTTCATTTATGTGTGAAAGGAAAAAAACACATTTCCTTAAAAATTGCTTTAACAATTATTTTGATTAAAATTTGTATCACAGCATAGTTCTAATTAATACAATTTATCTAAATACACCAGAAAATACTTTTAAGAACTTACAGCAAAAAAAATATTTTTTTCTATATTGGCAACATTTTCATTTACCGTTTTAGTAAAAATAAATATAAAATAAATTTTATCTGAAATATTTATTTATAAAACCAAAAATTTTCGAAATATATGTTCAAATAAATAAGACATTTTAGATTGATTATAATGAATGGGTTGTAAGGTAATACTATTTATATAACTTCAATATAATTATTTAATTTGTCGTAAAAAAAATTGCCTAGCTCTTGCTGCAGTACCTCCAGGGACCGGCATACGGTCAATTAAATATGGGCTCACAAAGAGTAGTTATACCCAATCTTTGTTTTAGGGGGCACATTAAAAACTAAGATTCATAATAAATTAGAGTAAGTGAAAGTATTTACAATTTCAATATTTCTTCTTTATGAGAAAAATAAATAAAACTCTATTAGTGTAAATACGTCAGATTTTACTGTAATTATTGTTTCAATGCAGAAATATGTTACTCTTAATATGTCTATGCAAACAGTAATGTATTATATATATAAAATATAATAACGTGTGTCTGTACGAAAACTACAAATGTGAGTATCATTTGATTGCTAACATCAGGTTTTTTTACTTTTGGGGAGTGTGGAATATTATTAAATAGTTAATAGTAAATTGTGTGCACTAATCTGAAAATGGAAGTGTTATCACTAACATTAGTGATCGCTTAATATTCCAACATTCTATGAATATTTTAACAAATAAAAATGTATTCTAACAATGACGTTATAAACCTCAAATGGACTTCTTATAATACTTTAAAGGAAAGAATTACAATGGAACATCATTCGTCACCAAGACAATAATTGCATATAAGTGGTTTCCTAATCCACAACAATGTGATGATTTAATAATTCATGAGCGAACAGTCACAAATAATAAAGCCTAAGCCTTTAACAATAGAGAAATATTTGCAGAATATAATGGTAATGGTTTACTTAGCTTAATTTTTAACATCCCACTCGGACAAACCACAAAAACCACAGTCATAATGAAGTTCTATTAAACATCACATATTTCGCTGATGTGGGCTGGTTTGACTCGGGAATTATTTATTGTTTATTTTATTTTATAAAATGTTTGTTTAGATTCTTTTCATGTGTTTATTCTTATAATAAAGAAATAGGGTATAAATTTTTGTGATTTATTATTTATTAATGATGTTAACTTTAAAATATCCAAACATTTGGTACGACTGAATGTTCGGTAATTCTCGGAAAATATTGGAATGGCCTTTGTTTGGATGTTCAACTATCAGCAATTCTTGAAGGAGGAAAATAATTGTGAATGATGCCTCAGATAATGATATAAATGCTATGTTAATTCAGTTTTGTTGACTTTATATATTTTATGTTTGCTGATGATATATCTTTATCTTGATAAAAGGCTACATTGTATTTTATTTTGTTTAATTCGAAGATCAAAAATCAATAGTATTGTTCTTCTTAAGGTAATTTACGTCATAAGGAAATCCAAAGGTTGTTTAGGTCCCGATCTATTTTTGACTTGTCGACCCGGTAGACTAGCGCCAGGGTTGCGAAGAAGGAGGGGAGTCTCAAAGAAGGTGAACCAATTACCATACTCTACCACCAATCGCCATAGCGCGAGGTTCATGCTGCTTGTTCCGGGATAGAGCCTTATGAAAGAAGAGCCAATGTTCATTATACTCCAACATCCATAGCGCGAGGTTCGTGCCTCTGTCTTATGCTCCTCCTAAAAAACTGCAACGCCTTAAAACTCCAACAGTTCTATCCTACCAATTAATTAATTAATTAACAATAATTAACTAGCAATCATTAATAATTAATCATCAAGAACTAACATGTCAGGGTAGGGAGTTGTAGTGGGGAGGTCAGGAGGGGGTAAGAGGAGGGTGAAAGTAGGTCAGGGGTGGGGAAGGAGGCTATTTATAGCAGCCAATCAGAGAGCGAGGGGGCGTGGTCACGTGACAAATTTCAACCTATCAGCGTCAAGGTCAAGTTGGAACGTAACGACGCACTAGCTACTATCCCTCACCATCAGGAGACACTAGCATCGGGCATCCAGGAGAAAGTGATCCAGGAGAAAGTGATCTTCCTTACACGGGGTGCGGTGAGGATCACTACACGAGGGGCGGTGAGGATCACTACACGAGGGGCGGTGAGGATCACTACACGAGGGGCGGTGAGGATCAATGTTAAACCTAATTGGAGAAAGTGTGCTGGAACTCTCAATTCATCCACTACTATAACTATGTGTTTCTTTTCCTATTTTTCAGATATTGTAATGTCAATTAATTCCTTTATCTCAATAGAGTTATTAAAATCTGAGAGGATAAGCGCTTCACGCCATTTTGTTATATTTTGCTCTATTTTTGTATTTTTCTTCTGTTTGGTACTAAATAAAACAAACAAACTTTGTTAATGACTGTTAAACTTCTTGGCTGATTTTCCCATCACTCTTCCTAAAATGTTAGTTAACTGTTAAAAGAGGTTTACAATTATTCTATACTAATATTATAATAAGGAAAGATTTGATTTTTTTTTGTAATGGATAAACTCAAAAACTACTGGACCTATTATAAAACTTCTTTCACCAACTACATTATCAGCGAGTAACATAGGTTATATTTTATTTTGAAAATTTAATTTATTCCTCATAAAAATGTCGATAGTAACTCATATTTTATGGTAGAGTCTATGATGATTCTTCAATATGTGTGTTGAAAATAATAATGCTGGGGGGGGGGGAGGGGGAAGGGTCTAGTCTGTCATATTATTAAATTATTCTTAATTTCCGGTAGTTCCTATACGTGTGTTCTAGCTTGCTTGCTTGCAGGGGACACTTGACAAATGGATTGTTACTTAACCGCATCAAGGTATTTATTATTGCTCACATACAGAATAGAAGCAGGCCCTATTAAATTTACCGCCGAATGTCTAGCGCATCTATAATACAATCATGGAGGAACGTTAGTTTTTAACAGGTTGAGTGAATTTTGACATCACTGTGGCCTCATTGACACAAAATTAAGAATATTTCAGATTATTTGTTACACACTAAAAGGTAGAAAAATGTGTAAAAAATTATTCCATTATATTTAGTGCTTTTATTAAATCTTTTATTTCGAATAACTGCTATAAAAATCATCCAATATTCTTCAAAGGTCTACAAAACGGTCGCAAATGTCTTAGGGCTGGCACTTATATTTATTTAAATAACTATTTGAATATTATAAAAAGTCTATAAAGATTAAGTGAATGATTTTATAGCCTATTATATACCATTTATATATTGTTTGTGAGTTTTTGATATTTTATGTTTTTAATTAGATTATTTTAAAAAGAAAGCACAACATATTACAACCCGTTCGGGCTACATGCTTATGTACTAATTAGGCTAATGAGTTAGAAATGAAAGAAGTTGAATTTAGAGGAAATTTATCCCCATTAGTGTGGAGAGAGTGAAATAATTTTAGGAAATACTACCCTTAGAGCACCCGACCGATATCCAAACCTGATCCACCGGTAATCAGTTGTCTATTATTATTTTAGAGTGACAACTTTGACCATGCGGCCACCGAAGTTGGTTATTATAACATAAACAATGAGACTAATTATGAATAATTTTATTAGTAAGCTTGAAAATTAAGTTATTAATGGCTAATGCTTAAATATTTTGAAGGTCAGTTCAAAGAAAGTACTCCCACACATAAAGAAAAAAAAAATGACCAACCGTTAAAACATTATCATTTCACTCGATTGAGATTCAAACTTCAGTATCCCAATACCATTGACCCAGTCTATTGCAACCTAATAACTTAAAACACGTGACCACGACCTCTGCTTATATTGATTAACTGAGTAGGGAAGCGTATAGCCCCAATAGGTTGTAGGACACGGTGCTAAGAAAAGAAGTTTTGAGATGAATTTAATAAATGTTTTATTACAATTGACACATTTCTACATCTTGGTTTCTTTGTCTACTCAATTTAATACAAGACATTCATAAAAAATATAACAGAAATAAAAAAATTATGTCGAGCATAAACATTTTCAAAACAGATTTGTATCATTCACATGCATTGCGTTTACGTGTTTAGTAAAATACAAAAAAAATCCCTAGTGTCACCCCACCACCCTTTAGTTACTTGTTTGTGTGCCTAAATCTTTTCAGGTTGCGTTACGGCCAAGGTTAAGGAGGGGGGAGAAACCAATGGATATAGGATGGTCTGGGTTTGTCATTGACGTTCGACTGTGTATTTATGGTTTTTTATTAGTACTACTATGTATATTACAAATGTGATGTTGATAGTGAAATTGGAAATAAATAAAAAAGCTAGAAAAATTATTTGGAACCTTTGGAAAGAATGAAGTATTACAAGGAATAACCAATGGCTTGTCAGACATCTAGGTGATTCTACATGTTCTCCGAACCCCAATACCTTGGGATCAAACGGTGGCCCTCAACTACAAGCACTGTTGTGCTGGCTTCCTAGTCCACGTAGCCCCCGAAACGGGCATAGTGGTCCCTAGCCTAGATGGTGAAAAGTTAGCACCGGTAACTGGACACACCACTCTTTATTCTGCCGCCTGCCTTGGTTTCACCCTTAGGAATACTGACACTGATTATGTGGTCAGCGCATCTATTCTATTTGTTTAGTAGCTAATCATAACAACGAGCAATACTCGTATTGTCATTCATAATCCAAAACACTAAATATTATCCAAACATGCCTACCTAAAGGTTAACACTGAGAATAAATATTTAGATAAAACAAACAGCTTTTATAGGCTTTATCAAAATATATCAAGTGTTAACATATTACATTTATATATTCAACAGGTGTACCTATCCTTTGTATGGGGAATCTATAAACTAGTTTTTTTTATTTTTAGTATACAAATTTAACCACATTGAATGGTGACCAATTCTTAAACTAAATTTAGGTATTTACCATTTATTGGATTAAATTGTGATCCAAAAACTTATAGTAGACTAACTAATGCATAATTTAAAAATACATATAATATCTGAAATTGTTTTAAAATCTTAGCACTTATTTTGAAGATTAAGTTTTAACTTCTCTAGATCTTACACAATATTCGAACTCTTTGCTGTCGGTGCCGATAAAAAATAAATGGTATGGAACTACACACAAACTTTCTCGTTCTATTGTTTAAAAATTGAGAGATTTACTCAAAATTCTTAATATAATATGTGAAACGAAATAATATCCACTGGCAAACCCAACCATAAATTGTTCTATATTTATGTAAAACATTTTTTGAGTTATGGTTTTAAATTTTATAATTGTATTTTTAAAAATTTAATGTCCTCTATTGTATGTTTGGACCCATAAAAAAGATCAATGTTGGGTCCACAAGAGTCAACACTTTTAATTTAAATTTCAACTTATGGTTATAATTTTTGATATTTTATCAGGTTTTTTAAATCTTCATGAAATTGCATTGCTATTAAACACCTCATTTGCAAATTTAGACCAATAAAAAATGAAATATTGACTAATGAGTCTAAAATTGAGATAGATCATTGTTGTAAGACATATATTCTAAGAGGTTTATGGAAAAACAACACAAACATTTTCAGAGACTTACTTATATTTAATCACCCTATGGCATTGGAAAATTATTGCGTTAAAAATTAAGTAGTATCTTTTACAACTAAAGCTCAGAAAATTGCATAAATATATTTGCCAATTTCTCGGAAAATTTTAGTTTTATAAAAATATATTTAATTTAAAAGTTTTTATTTTTAATAGTACTACAATTTATTAATGATATGTTATTTTGAATCTCAAACATTTGCGGAGACACGGAATTTTCTGCTTCTGTAAAGTACCCTAAATTCACATTCATAGGAAAATGAAAATATACATTTTATTTATAATCTCAATCAACGCCTATATACGAATTTTAATCAAAATCGTTAGAGCCGATTTTAAGAAAATAATTCTTTTTCTTTTCTCTTTTTTTAACTACTTTTAATTTTAAGTTTAAACAGACGCACAGACAGACCGCATTGCAAAGAGCACTTATTAGAGCTCTGGTGGTCATTATAAGTCAACATCCATCAACATTTCATGTTAGATTTGTTTTTACGGTTGCAATACTTCACCTTTGGTGTTCGAAAAATTAATATATATTTATATACATATATATACATACGCATATATACATATATATATGCGTAGAGCTTGAAAGTTATTAGTTTTATAAAAATATATGCTTCAAATAAAATATTTGTATTATAGATAGACCTACACATATGTAATGATAACTAATTTCAGCTATCAAATATTTACGGAGATATGATAAAAAATGTTAATTTACGCAACTGACCGGAGCACCTAAGGTCATTTTGACTAAATAATGAGAGTCGCCATTTTCTTTAGAATAATTAGAAATGTTTAGAAATGAGATTTTATCAAAATCGTTATGGCCGATTTTGAGAAAATAGACTTTATCTCTTTTTCACCTTCAGTAAACTACCCTTAATTTTAGGGTTAGATATCCAATTACAAAAACCCCTAGGGACAGCTCAATGATAACCATATATACAAAGTTTAGACCAATCTGTAAAATATGTTAGGCCTATTTAGAGGTAGAGGCAGACAGATAAACAAACAAAATGAAATTTAAAAAAAAAATCGAATTCGGGGGGTCATGAAACGTCGAAATCATCAAAATCTCGATTTAGATATTTTTGACGATCACAATACTTTTTCTACCTGTTCTACCTGCGAAAAATTAAAAGGAGGCTACGTGAGTTGTGAAACCTGCAATCAACAGTCGTGGTGTGATATTGAAGAACGTTTTATTTGAAGGTAAGAAATACAATAAGGACGACAAACAAGCTACCAACAAGAAATGTGAAGACTGTACCCAAGCTAATTCTAAAGCTAAAAAAAAGACTTCATCAAAAAAACTTAAAGCTGGAATTGTGTTGTTTGTTGTGAAGATGAAGTAAATATATAAGACTTTGTGGAATTTATGTTCGTGATAAATGTGTTGGCCTCGCCAAGGAAGCAAAAGACTTGTTCTTTTGTCCAAAATGCTTAAAGTAACTTAATTACACATACAGAAAAGGACATCATAATCAATCTTCATTTTGCCTTTATAGATGGATTCTTTTATTCTTGTTTTTTTTATCATTTGAATTAGTTTTGCTATCAGCAATAATTATTTCCTTTTCATTAACTTAAATAATAACATTTTTAGTAAAATCTTCATATATCATTATTTAATTGTTGAAAAATTATCATTTAAGTATATTGTTAAAATAGGTGGCCATATTAACTTCATATGCTTTTAATATGCCACAAAATTATACTTTTATAAATTAGTTGTTTTATATGGTTCAAATAGAAATAAATTCATGGATAATTGAGCCCCTTGATTTATTGGGCTTTGGCTACGCTACATATTCTCAAGGTAACATAAGATATGATCTATTGAAACAGTACGTATAATAAAATCTGCATCTCTCATGCAAGTGTCAACATGTATGTTTGAAAAGTTTTTGTGTTTGTAATCCGAGCAAAACTAGGATCTGTGCGTACTGTTCCTGTCATTTTAACGGATGCAAGAACTTCAACATCACCGAACTAATTGCTGACGTAAAAGACAACGGTGAAGAAGCTAATTGAATTTAACTTTCCATTTTAAGGTAAATGACATTCTTTTGAAGACTAACCACTATTAAAAGTTAAATACTCTTTTTTTTTATTTAAATAAATTTTGTCTGTGGAATTTTAATTTGTTAAGTTATCAAACAATATTCATTTAGCTAACACATTATTTTTATATAGAATAAGTTCCCTACATTGACTAACTGTTGGTATTTGTAAAATACATTGAACTACCTACCAACCCACGGGTTGTCGACTACACCCGGAATCGACAACATGACTTCTCATACTCGCCTGGGTCCCCAGAACATGGAATAAATGTCAAATTTTATCATACTTGAAATACAAACTCGATGTAAGCCAGCACCTCCAATATCAAAGCTAGTTTGTTGAAGGTCTCGACTGTTGGCTGGTAGTTTAATAAATGAACATTAAATAAAATTAAGTTTAAATAAAACAAAATCGTTGTATTATTATTATTATTAGTAGTAGTAGTAGTAGTAGTGGTAGTAGTAGTTGTAGTAGTTGTTGTAGTAGTAGTAGTAGTAGTAGTAGTAGTAGTAGTAGTAACAATCCTGTAATTATACTAATTAGATGCCGTTCCTAAACTGACTCCTCCAGCCTGTCCTATAAGCAGCTTCCTTTATCTCCTCAAAACCTCTTTTTTTTCCTTTTTTGAGATCATACCTCAGTTGCACTCGACGTACTCTGATTCCCTTCTCCCTTCCTCACCCAATAAGCTATTTATTCTCTTAATGTGAAACATCTATGTGTTCTCCTTTTTCCTCAGATCCAATTTTCCAGTTTCAATATTATCGTTATTTTACAGGTATAGATAATATCTACGTAAGTGACAGCCACAACTCACATGATTTGACGAGTGAATACTAAATATAGATATATTGTCATGTAGAGCTGTCAGATAAGGGCATTCCTATTAAAATTTGACCTCATCTCCGAGTCTTACTACCTGGATGAGGCCATATACATATTTACACTAATGGTGCAGGACCATAAGATATAAATAAGAGGAAATATAGTTGCATCAACTTTGAGGAATTGTATAAAACTATTTTTGGATAAAACACCACCAGTACAACCAGAAGGGGATCCAAACCCTGACCTTCACGGTCACCGATATATCGGATCAGAAATGCTTGAGTCCTTAGTGCACTTGTGGTGGCATGATAACACACTATATATTCCTCCCTCCGTTCTGTCCCGCACGCAAGATGTCGCTGAACAGGCAATGTTGGAATGAAATCTCTAAAACTCCTAGTACCAGACAAACTCATTAAAATTAACAACCTCATCAATATTCTATTATCACTCACGATATTACTGAAACGTTCGATTTCAAGGCTCGGTTTTAGACGCTACCTGTATTCATCGTCACGAACAATATGATAATGGCTTTCTGGTCACACGTACAGTTTCGTAAGCATGAACCATTTAAACATTGGACGTAATAAACAATGTGACCTTATGGACATGACAGAATTATTTTATGGTTAGCACAAAACGCTCTATCAACCACTTTAGTTGTCGAATGGTCTAAGGCGTCGCTCTCCCAATAGACTGCACTGCCGACAAGGCCGTAGTCAAACACCTCCTGAATTTAATGAAAACAAAATATATATATAATTATTTATGGTTCAAACCATACCAAAATTAAGGCACAAGTACAAATTAGGAGGCTGTGTTATCGTAAAAAGCACTTCAGAGAACGTATAGAGGTTTTTAATGCTCAGAATGTATTCTATACTTCTGCAGTTGGAGGATTTACCCACCAACACCAAACTTCTTGATATTATCGGCTGTTGACGGCCTTGACTGCTGATGATGGGTAGATCTCGGTTCGAATCCTGGTAGTATGTCCTGAGTGTAACTTTTCTTTATTATTTTTTCATTCTTTTTTCCTCCATGTAGGTACACATTCTCTTAATTAATCCTTAATCCCTTAAAGTAATTAGTAAATATTAGTGTAACAAGAACGTGTAGTAAAACGCGGTAATGAAATAAAATTTAATAAATAAGTGTCTTTGCCAGTAAAATGCTAATGGTGGAGAGATAAAATAACCAAATGGAAATTTTCATAATTTCAAATGCCAATAATTAAAAAAAAAACATTAATGCTGATATATATAAACATAGATTATTGTATTTTTTTCAATTATTTGGGGTATTTAACGTGCACTTTTTGAACTGACTCATTATATCAGCACCAGAAAATGTCTACAAGCGATAACTAAAGGGCCCACCAAATTTCAGCCAAGGTATTTTCACACACCTTCCTTGACAGAATCGACATGAATCCGACGGCTTTACTTCCGCTACAAAAAAAGTTGTGATACGAATTATTTTTATCGGTCAAGAAAGATCCATCGAGCTCGGCTGGGTTTGAACCATTGATCATCGGGTCCTGTCGTGAGCACTTCACCCTAAGACCACCAAGATCAACAGGGAAAAAGTGTGAAAGCTTTTACTGCCAAAAGTAACAAATGCTCAACATATATACCTTTCAATCATAAGGTTTGGCGTATGAATACATGAAACCAGATCTCCTAGATTGTCCTAACTTTCAGCAAAGTTTATTTGTAGATAAATAACGGTTTAATTTAATTTGTATGGTTGAAATTAAAATCACTTTGAATAAGAATAAAGGAGGGGTTT
>CABFOW010004978.1:0-48404 GCA_902141385.1 Timema californicum | reverse complement strand
AAATTTCCTCAATTGTCATCCAAAGATCAAGGAGAAAGTTATTGAACTTTTTGCGCAAATTAAAACAAGAAGAATTGATTTCGTTTTTAAATGAATTGATCAAGCTTGAACAGTAACAATTTAAGTTAAAGTAAGTGAAAGATGTTTTTTCTTAAGATTTTACCAAGTTATTAATAAATTTTCTTTTTAAACATGTTTTTTTCCTTTTACACCATTTTAAAACAAAGGCTAAATTTTTTCTGGAGCAGCACCCCCACCAATTTTATCTACGAGCCACCACTGATTGTCACACAATAAATTAAAGGAAAAAAAATGAGGTTGGGGAAGTGTGAATCGCTACAGAATACTTAACCCCCCTCCTTTTCCTTATACTACGAAACTGCCTATGCGCAAGAGCTTTAAATTCTGTCAACAGGTTTCAGTAAGAGTGAGGGTTAAAAATAAAATCTTGCTATGAGGAGCGACATAAATCTCACCTCCTTGAGGAGTAGTCCTCTTTTGAGGCGTCGAACACAGGGGTCACTCGATTTAAAAAAGTAGTGGAGGAAGCGCCTTGGAAATAAAACTAATTCATTTGTCAATATAAAGTGAATCTGACGTTTGACGATGATTCCGAACACTGCAACATTCTTAAGATGGCAACTAGCTTTTAACAAAACTGAAGAGAACATGATAATGTAACACCAGCATTCGCTATAATCAGTAAAGAGTAATATATTTGTTACTGAATAAGGAGTGTCTTGTTTCACCATTCTTGGTGCAATTAAATCAAGCAGATATTCAAAATCTGTAGATAACATTCGAATAGGGTTGTCTTCCGCCATCGTTTCAGTCTTTTCTTCTCCTATCTTAAATAACAATATCCCATTAAATAAAGGCAGCCCTCAGGACATTTAGGTACGACATATTGGCTCTAAATGAGAGAAAATCGCAACACTGTCAAACCAAGCGTTCGAAGTGAACATTCAAACATTTGCTGCACTCCTATTACAAGCTTTGTACTGGAGAGGATTAAGAAACAAAAATTATTTTTTTTCTGTTTTGAGTTATATAAAAAAAAGGAATGTTATTATTGGTTAATAAACACACCTCCTCCAAAATTAAACTTGACTTTATTTTTAAAGCAGACAATTTATTTTTTGTAGTTTTTTCACAAAGATAATTCATATACAGATTATTTGAGATCATTATAAGTTGAGAAAGCTATCTTATTTTATAATTCTTAAAATTGTTACCAAACATTTGACTCCAAAAAGATCTACAGTAAAAACATGTCCAACAACAGTAAAACATGCCCTTGTAGTAAACATGTAGCAAAAGGTTAAGGTAGGAAAAGGCCATTTACAAAGAGACATTTAGAGTATCTTGGTCAGATATACATCCAGTAGGCTAGAATAATTAGGTAGTTATGTGATAGAGCTGCAAACTACATTAAAAAAAGACACGATTAAAAAAGCCTCTCCATAGCAAGGCCGTATTGCTGGGAGAGGGGTTTCGACTCACCCTTCTCCTCAAAGTATTATCAATAATATATTTTTGTAATCCTCCTCAAGTCTTAGGTTAGTGATTTATTGGAGTCTTAGACAATTGCTAATATCTTCAACCCTATTTATGTATCAATGTGCTTAAAATTGTTTTGAAGAGGGATTTAATGCCAAACAAATCACTCCCAAAATCTATTTTTGAATACGGCCCTGCTCCATAGTTTTTATTAGTTTATACATTCAATTGTGTTCAAAACTGTACTCTTCACTCATTCATTGTTGCACAGTATTTATTTTCACCCAATTTTATAACCTTCCCTAAGGATGAGATTACCTATTATAACAATTTTATCTATTGAACATGCACTTTGGGCACAGATAGATATTACTTCTTCAAATATCACGGAGTAAAATAAATCAAATATACCCTAGAATGTATGTTAAAATGATCCTTAATACCTATTACAAGTCAACTTCCCAACTTCAGTATGGCTTTCAATAGATTTATCATATAGATGGTGTTCTTGATCGTGCTGGAGCTTGGATTCACTCCTCTTTCATCGAACAGTTGTACCAAGAATGAAATATTAACTATTACAAACAAAATTTTGGCCTGTAATAGAAGTAATCATCTGAACTCCATTATCATTGCACATTTAAGGTATGACTTAAAACATTATTGAAAGAAAAACTTCACGTATCACAACCAAACAATATATTTATCCATTGAGGATTTTTGCTAACTTTTAAATGAAAGTTAGATAATTGCCCAAATTATGGTGTTTATTAAGGGAACGGGATGGTTCTGTGCCCCAAACTGAGCCCTTCCCCAGAACGGCTAATATGTTAGGATCATCTTCCAAAGTCACTAAACCCACTTTAATAAAGGACAAACAATGGTAGTTTCATGATCTTTTTAACTTTATTTAAAATTTGTCATGAAGTAGATCTTCACAAAATAAGAATTGCATTATAATAGGACCTTTATAAGTGACGTTGTAGCCATTGTTTCATTCTGGTGGATGTTATTTTAACTAAAATAGTTCAATGTGTTGAAATTATGTGCTGACCTAGATTGTGAAATAGTTGACATTGGACGATGACTATTTTATTATTATTTTATTTAATATAATGTGAGTAACTCTATATATATTTAGTCTTTTAATGCTAGTATACAATATGTATGCATACTGGGGAATATTAAAAAAGTATATTAAATTTACAAATAGGTATACCTTTATAACACTAAACAGCTTTCCACCCCATTTGTATTAACAAAATTAGAGATAATAAAACGCTCTGAAACTATCCAGATCTGCCCCATCCAACTGCCAAGGTCTGTAACAGTCACTTTTAGTGACTTCCCCAAAATTTCTATTTTAACAAACCACCATTATTAGGCTATTTGATCTAAGAAGAAAGTCTAACAAGCTAAAGGGTTTGCGGGCCATGTTGTGTTGGGGTAAAATATCAATTCTAGACTTACTTTGACAAACAATTCATTTTTATATATTTTTGCAAACTTTCATGCGTCAATTTTTGTATTTGTGACCTGTGCAAATAAATTAGTTATGCTCTATAGTAGTTTCAAACCGATCAATGAATTGATAACATATTTATGTTGGATTTCATTTTATACTTGAACACTCAGAAAAACATATGAAAAACTATAATTATTGTCACATACATGATATTGAGGGGTAATAGGGGGAGCAGGTGTGACTCTCCAACGAATATTGCCTACCTACATGTTCTATTTAATCCTGGATAAAACATGACACCAGGCGCCAGTCTATCATTTAGGGCCTGAGAATATAAAGCTCATTCAACTGACAACAGCTCTTAGATGCAGAGGGACCAACATGCTGTGGGTCAACTGTTGTCATTCGAATGAGCTTTATGATCTTAGTTTTAATGAAAAGGAACATACCTAATTTCACAATAATATTTATTTACCTTACTGACAATCGAACATTATAATAGCAAAAGATCTATGGTTTAATACATGATTAAAAAGTTGCTTGGGTTTTCAGTAGATATATATATTATTTTCTCTAATTTCAAGTCTTAAAATTGTATTTAAAAAAAATGAAGATTGATATTTTGATTAAATTTTAAATTTTACTAGCTTGTTTACTATAAGCTATTCTAGAACATTTGACTGCATCCATCTACTCATATTTTTAAGGTTTGAATATTTGGCTTATTTATTAATTATGTATCTATTTTCCAGCATTTTGTTTGAAAGAAATTTAAACATAAGTACTGTGCAACAAGTAAAGCCCCCAGTTAATTGCTGTTCTACTCTATGAAATTACTCTACACATTTTACAATATAAATATACAAAAAATATTTCCAGGTAGTTTACACATTTAAAAAGAATTAGACTTAACAATACCTTACCAACAATGCAATATTATTATCATCTATTAATAATTAAAATTATAATTTGACTTTAAATTTAATAATTTAAAAATGTGTTCAACATACATTTCATATTATGATGGCATTGGTTTTTATAAAACCTACTCTTTACATTAATAAATGTTGGTATCAAATACTGTGGTAGACGATTATAATACAATGCTTTTTAACTTCAAACATCAAGTATTAACACAGAATTTCAAGAAAGCTATAAATATTCATACAACTTGTAAATGAATATTAGAAAATATAACTCAAGTTTATATATTTTTGTGCACAGTTGGACCATAATTACCTAAGCATAGTAACTTTAAGAAACACATAATTTAGAATTATATATCTTTGAATAAATTTTCCCAATTAAAACAAGAATGGGCTTTTATTCTAGGGTTTTGACGCCAACCCTAAATAATATGATAAAGTCATGGGCGTAGGTAAAATTTAATTTCGGGTTGATGTGGTGGCTGGTAGTTCAAAATCGTAAGTTTATGACATGATGTTAAGACTTACTATTAAGCCCTAAGAAATAAGAATATTGTTATTTTATATAGTAGGTGGTGGACCTTAATTTGTGTGAGATGAGGGGAGATGGAGGAAAGAATTAACAAAACATTTTTTAGGGTATTTATACTCTCTTCCCTCCCAGTTAATGCTAAAAAATTGGATGCTCCTAGATGCCATTTGTAGTGGTCCTCGTTTGGGAGGATTTTTGAATATTGTACTATTTTAAAAGCTATTTATAATAGTGATACCCCTTGATTTTTTTAATTTGTATAGTCCTAAAGGCTATTTGGTATAGTCTCCTTCAGCAAATTTTTTAATATTGAATACCTCTAAAAGATTTCAAGAAGGGTTCACCAATTTTTATTTTATAGTTTAGATTTCTTATAAGCTACTTGAAGTGGTGCTCACCCAGAATTTTTTTAAAAGTTGGATGACCCTAGAAGTTATTTAGAGTGTTCATCAATTGATTTTTTTTTCTTAAAAATGATGTCATTAGAAGCTATATATGAAATGGTCTTCCACCAACATTTTTTTTAAAAATGGGATGCCCTTAGAAGCTATTTGGAATGGGTTATTGTTTAAAAACAAGTCACCTTAAGAACTTATTAAAAGTGGTTTTCCTGAAAGACACTTTTTTAAATTAAATTACTTTGAAGCTATTTGTAGTGATCCTTCCCTGGAAAAGTTTTGAAAAGTGAATGCTTCTGTAGTTATTTGAGGTTTGATACAATATCACCCTTAAGCTTCAAATTAAAAACTTCGGAACATTTCGGTGGCCCCCTCCCCCCTCCCTATGCCCATGGATAACTTTATAGTTTAGTTGTTACATTACTACTGTACAAAGATTAATACAGCCCTTCATTAATTTTAAATAATGTGTAAATATAATATATTGTGTGGGTTTTAAATTGAGTCGGATCTTCGTACATTTGAGAGATGTTATTGCCGTTTCAATTTAGTCATAACAACAATAGTCACTGTTTTACTGGTTATACTGGGTTAGTGAATTTAATTTTTTAAAGTATCATTTGTGACTACTAATTTACTATGCAACTTTGTTTTATTTGATAAAATATTGAAATACAAAGCGAAAACCAACTTATTGGAGTTTAAGGTAATTAAGGAGAAAATTTAAATTAGTTGAAAATAAGGAAAGCTCATAATTACCTACGAGAAATTACAAACAAACTTACATCATGAAATTAGAGTTCTACTACATTCATTTTTATCGGTCAAACCAGAAGGACAACAATCAGTTTAGCTTAAATTTGAAATACAGATGTTCCTTATAATTAAAAAATTTGCAAAAATATACATTTATATTGTATTGTAAGATTGAAAAGCTGAATGTTTGAAAGATAATAATTATTATGAAGTGGTTATTGATAATAATATATATATGTCAAACCCGTTGTTGCACTTGTAGTTACTACGAGTAAGAATGGCCTTGGGGTAAAAGGGATATCCCAAATTAAGCCTAAATGGGAGTCTGAATTAGGTTGTCTACTGATGGTAAAGTTCCTATCATCAGAGGTTAGCTACGATGCAACTTCAAGGAAATGCCTTTTACACTCTTTATGTGCCGAAGCTTGATGTTACATTAGTTTATGAGTGACTGCAATGATTAGGTTTAAACGGGTGGCCATTAATACCCAAGAATAACCACATTCATCCTTATTCACAATAATATTCATCACAATTCATTTCATCACCTTAAAGTTAATCGTGACTATTGAATGTTCATAATATTAATGCAAAAATGTTAAGTTTGTGAATTATTTAATCATATTCGTAAAACTAACACAATATTGATATTACTCTCACCAACAAAGCCACCTGCAAGTGGATCGGTCCTATTGGTTCAATGAAAAGCTCACCTAACAAATGCAAAGCACACATTGGGATGCATACCACACTCTCTGAATATGCCTGTGTTCAATGTATCTAAGAGCAGCGTTTTTCAAATTGGCATCTGCCAGCATTATTGCAAGCTACGTGAGATTTTTTTAGATTATCTTTTATTTATTTTTCACACTATAAAATAGCATCAGTAACTTGGATTTAAGTTTTTTTAAATTTTAATAAAGGCCATTTGCCAAAGGTGCAGCCAGAACATGTGATGTTTGTTTTATACTTAATAGAAATACTAGTATATTGAGCAACAACACATGTATATGCCGGTGCCAATAAATGATCTTTAAAAGAGAAATAATAACTTTTAGATGAATAGATCATATTTTAAAAACAAAATTTTAGAAAGAAGAAATTACAAAATTTTGGATTGAAATATCCATGGAATACCGTAAAATAAGGAATCAAGTTTTAAAATGTTTGATGTGTTTCATAGCAACAAATCTTTGTGAGCAATTTTATTTTATTTTATACTGCTACAAAGACTAGATTTAGAAACAGGCTAAACATAGAAAATGATCTGTCCTTATGGGTGACAACCATATATCAAAATATTCAAGTATTTCTTGATCAAAAGAAAGCCCACCCAAGCCACTAATATATGTTCTGATTATACATTTTTCATTTTGCAAGTAAAACATTTGCACAAGCAAGGATGTAATTTTTTTTTAAAATATTGATTCAAGTATCAGGTTCTAAAAATTTTTTTAGAAATTAACTGTCGATATTGAATGATCACATTATAAGAGTAATAATTTTATGTATTTTTTCTACTGCAAGGGCTCCTTTGGTCTAAAAAGTTTGGGATCCCCTGTTTTAGAGAATACGTGTTCAACACATGTCCCCAGAACTTGTTCTGCGCAGCCCACCAGCTCAAGTTGAATTACTTCAAACTACATGAATAAACAATCAATGGTCAAGTTTAATGCTTTACTTTACATCCATTACTGTTTCCAGCCTATGGGCTGGGTCAGTTTTTTTCATCCAAGCCATATATTTTCCACAACCAGCTTGCTAGGCCTGTCGTAGCTTCATATGCCTTATATAACTTAAGACTAGGATAGACACAACATCCAGTACCCAACCGTTAATTTATTATTATGAAAGGGTAAACCCACATCTCACCAATGATGAATTTTCGGAAATCAAAGCCAGAACCCTTAGCTCAGTAGATAGACATGCTATCTATCGCCTGAGCTAAAATGTCGGATCTCAAGTTTCATACAGAAATACTTTAATTCTTTGCATGTTTTTTTTTCTGATTCACTTCTTGAAAATGTATATATTTGTTAAAAAATCGTTCGTTTTTATTAAATATGGACATTTCTCCTATATATTTCATGTATGACCCGCAGCCCCCTAAGAACTCAAGTCAGGGAATAATGGACATGCCTCGTCTAGAGGCCATTGTTTTGAGACCTGACAAACCAATATTATCATGTCACAAAAGTATGTTTAAAGCATTTCCTAAAAGCTGCAACAGAGCTAAGTTCTTGGTCTGAGAACTTGCTTATCAGTAGATCAAACTACATTTGACCTTAATTTAAACCTGCCTTGCCTGAAGCGCCATTTAATTGCACAACAATGACTGACAGTTATATTGCTACCAACAACTATTTTATATATTTATTTGAGGTATTTACTGTGCACTTTCTGAAAAGAATGATTGTATCAGCACACGAGAATATCTATGAGCGGGATCGAAAGGGCCTACCAATTTTGCCGGGAAAGGTATTTTGACATACCTTTCAGGGTTGTTTCACATGCAACAATCGGCTTGGGACCAAAGACTTTACTTCCTCTTCGAAGGAAGTTGCGCTACAGATTTTTATCGCTTAGTATTCGATGATCCCGACTGGGTTTAAACTCAAGAACATATTTCATATAAACATATTGAAAATATAAATACTATTGTTTTCTTTCATTAAGTTAACATTTCAACTTTCAAATTTAAACATTATATATATTTTGTACAGTGTTATTATTGGTTGTAACTATATTTATTTTAAATGCATGCTAAGCCAACTGATAGTGCGCCGTAGATTGCAATATTATCAAAATTTAAAAAAAAATCTTGCTTGTTTCATATTACTGTGAGCCAGCCATGTTTCCTAAAAAGTGCACACAATATTTTTAAAATTTTTAAATATTAAAAATGCAAGTACCTAATTCACTAGATACATCATGCATTGTAAACAATTTAGATTTAGTTAAAAGTTATACTAATTGTGTGACCGATTGCGGTAGAATTAACAAATTTACAAAATCGTAGAAATTAGCAAAAGTTTTTAATTTTTTATAAGAACTACTAACAATATAATTTAAACTTTAAAGGACTCTCAGGCATTTCATTCCATCAAAATGATATGTGGAAAAGCATCTTAAAACTATTCCAAAATTTGCAAACCTTAAGTTATGAAAATTGAACAGTAGTTAGAATGGCAGGGCTTACACATCAGAAAGTTGAAGGTTCTAAAGTTCACATTTATAACACATAGCTTTTCAGTCTTTTTAGGAGCTGAAGAAAGTAGAACACTGATTGGACCAATGTAAAGATAATAAAAAGGTAGCACCACTTAGAGGAATTTGAATATGTAATTGTTTACACCTGCAGGCTCACACCATGGAGTTTTGTGATCCAGCAGTCCACAGAAGCTATATTTTAATATGAAAACAACCAGGCATTTTTTTAAAAGTTTCAGAGTTTTACCTGATTTTTAACAATTTAGTTTGTCTTCCATATAGCTTTGTGTATGTCACACGCAGGTTTGTGTAATGAGTGCGTCAAAAGTTCAGCAAATCAGCTGCCTTTTACCATCTGGCGCCACCTTCTATTCTCTTTACAATAGACTGGACTAGAGCAATGCAGCTTAAATCCTGTTCAAGCCCGAGTCTTGATTATTGAGTAGCTAAATTGCTAAGCTGCCTGTTAAAATTAACCACATGAACTGCAGGCATTATTAAATTAAACTGGAATGGCATACTCAATAGGAACAACATGATGCCATGTTCATTTTGAGGCCAGTGCTATTATTTCCAGCACATGCATAAATAAAGTATTTTATATAACCGCTGTTTGTTGTACATGGTACCAGCCTCATTATTATTCTAACTTAAATACTTGTACCAGTATATTCTTAAAACTAAATACAATCCATTCTTTTAGAAAAAAAAATGACAAATACTGATAAATACAACCAAAATAATGTGTTCGGTATTAAGTAATAATAATAATAATAGGTTATTTAAGATGATTTACTTAGTACACTTTGCACTAATGTGTATTTAGTATCTTGCACTCTGCTTTATCAATCGTGAGTTCAAATCCCGGCCACTCAGCCACTCAATATGTGTGCTACAATCTTTACTTGGGGATGGCCTTCAGCTTATTTAGCTATGAGTTGTCTCTCTTCTACTGAAGAACGAGTTTTATATGCCTTGTAAATTACTGTGATATGTTTTAAACTTTAACTTTTGGGCCTACAGTTTTCTAGTAATATGTAGGCCTTGCCCATTTGTCCTCCTTTCAATATTGAATCTAGTCAATTGGAGATATTTTCCACTTGCTAACAAAATATTAAAATCACAACATAAATCAGGTTTCTAACATGAACATTAATATATATTGCGCATAAAATTTAATCAATATATATTAAATGATAACAATCATAAGAAGATACAATTATACATTGATAGCCATTTAAAAAAATGGTATTAGCTTAACCAAACACTTAAATTTTATTGATGTAATATAAAATGATTGCCATTAGAAAAATATTAAACTTGTATTTTAGTTGGATAGTTAAATTTTATTTGACAACTATTTAAGTAGGTACCCAATATAATGGTAAACTTGATTACTTATTTAATAGCCAGTAAATACATATTAGAAATAACTAAGTAAACTTGGACGAAGTTAGTTATACATAGCTCAACATTTTATTTTATAAACAAATATAAATAAGATAGCTATTAGATTGTTTTATAAGCATACACAGACATTTATGTATGTAGGTATTGTTGTCAACAATAAGCTAATGTTAAATATAAATAACTAAAAAGTAAAATAATATAAAATTTAAAAATAATACTAAGAGTAGTATAATATATACATAATAAGCTAGTAATATCAAACTGTATTGTATTTAGTACTTATTCTTTTGGTAGTCTCTCTGAGAGAGTCGATTGGAAATTTTACCTGAAATGTTGTCTGATTATTATACTACAGTTTTTAAATTGCAAATAATTGAATTTCAATTTCAAAACATGTTTCATACTAATCATAAATCATAAACACATACAATTGTATTCAGAAATATATATTAATTTCAGGAATTTTATCTTAATATAGAGTAGGTATTAAATATGATTTGTGTCTTTGAATATCTATTGATTATTAATTTTATTTTCAGATGCTAAGAAAAGTATTAAATTACTACTGATATTGTAGTAATTAATTTATACTAATTTTAAATATAGAAAATGTATAGCAGTCAACTTGTACTGGGGAAGATATCACAAGGCAGTTTCATAAGTATCACTTTTCAATAGTCTACAATTTAGTTTTATAAAATGTGGTGCTAATCTTACCTCAACTTCTAAAAAGAATTTAACTAAAGTTGTTTATAGTTTTTGGAAGAATTATTTCAGTCGTGATATATTAAAAAATCGCGCTCATTTATGTATACAATTTATAAATATCATAATGGTCATACCATCATAATGTTTCATTATCATTAATGTTACAAATATTTAAAACATATAATAACTAAAAAAAATTGTACCATTAAAGAAAACTTATTTAAAAAAGATTTAGAAGTGCAAATATATACTCAAAATGTACATTCATAATTATTTTAGTTCTATTTTACAATGCAATTGTCAGAGAAGCGAAGAAACATTAAAAACACAGACTAAGCTCTGTGAATAATTCTCTCATTTCTCCACTAACACTTTAAACCCGTCAGTTCTGTAAATGTATCTTACAGTTCATTTTGATTCCTTACAGCTTCACAGTGCCAAATAAGTTTATACTCACATAAAGCTATGCCTTCCCTACAGTGGCGTATCCAAAATGTATGTAAAGGGGGCGGGGAGTAAAATTTGGCGGAGCATCATTTTATCAAATAGAGGTAAAATGTATGTATGTTTTTTAAACGAGGGATGAATAAAAATACTATTCACCTTTTTAATATAGAGCAGATAAAAAAAAACATAGGCAACTTTAGGTCTTGGTGTTGACTATGATACATCTTATTCAATGGTCTTAGTTTGCCATCAAGGGCACCACCTAATATCCTGAGTTCATGGGAGTAGCGGTTATGAAGCTTTAAAACCACTAAAATAATCCTCAATTATTTTATAATTTTCTGTCGCAATCTTGTTAAAAATGACTGATTAAGTAAGACTAGATCTATGTTTCTAGCTATTAGCTTTGATCTCAGAACTGCAACATTTTGTGTGAAACGCCATTGAAAGAGAAATACTTTCACCTTTGTATAGAGAGTAATTAAAAACTTAAAGTTTATGTTTTTTACAGGACTTATTGATACTTTTCACCTCTATTTAAGTGTGCACAATATTTTGAAATAACAATACACTTCTTAAATAACGCCAGATATCTTGAAGTCAACTCGTTTCAACACTCTGGTAGGCGGCCCCCTTTAGTGGATATTTTGCTAGCCATATTTTAAAACAATGCGAAAACCCATACATTCCAACATTATACAATGACATTTCTGCTTAAACCTTCATTGAAGCTATGATGTGGTGTAAATATTTAATAAAAATAAAAGAATGCTATAAACCATTTATCAAAACAACTTAAAAATCTTTAATCAACTTTACATAAACAATTTCAGATATTAGCCTCCACCTTTCTTCTCTTCTGTTTCCGCAAATATGTTAACAAATGAGCTGAATCGTAAAATTCAGCTCATTCATGTAGCAAGGCATTCAATTTCTCTCTGATCATAACATTGCCTTAAGCAAACCTTTATTTAAAAGAATAGTAATGAAATGTGCAAGGTCTCCAAACCAGCTCACTCGACCACTATCTGGTACCTCACCAAGATTTTTTCTTATATATTTATAAAATAAACATGATACAAATGTACAAGACCCAGAGCATCTATCCTAAGATTTTCCCAAAAGGAATCGCTCAGTCAATCCTGGCATACCTGGGCACAATATCTTGGGCGATCCAGTAGTCGCAGTTGGGATAGTCCCGACTGGGGTTCGCGTCCTGCCCAATTAGCAGCACCCTGTTCTGGTTGCTCTTCTTCTCCGCCTCCTCCCTCCTCAGCTCTCCTAGGTGAACGAATCGGTAGAAAAGCTCTTGCATCGCCGTCACAAACCTCTTCTGCTCAACGTCACGCGGCTCATACGTGCCAAGGATGGCCTCCACGTCGGCCGCAACGCCAGCGAGTCCATCTTCTGACCTGGGATGGGTGACCACGTAGAAGGGGACGCCGGGCCGGGAGCGGGAGAGGGTGAGGAGGGGGCACACTGTGCGGATGTCAGAGATGAGTGAGACCAGGCCGGAGTAGGAGTGGTTGTAGCGGCGGAATACCTCGTCGGCGAGACCACGGGAACCCAACAGGCTGTCGCGCACGTACCTCTCCACTTGTGCGCCACTGATGTCGTTCCAAGAGGTCTTTAGGTTGACAGGCACGTCGGAATGGGAGCTCGCACCTTCACAGATAACATTTGACTTACACTTATATTCTCTAGGAGCAAATTTCACATTATATGTATTTAAATTAAAAGCTTGGAATTTGAAAAATATATATTTGCAAACATTTAAAATAAAATATGCATGTGGTCGAATATCTTTGTGAACGTTTGTTGGTATCCAAACCTAAAACCAATCAAAACTGAGGACACACATATTGGAATTTGGTAATCGTGTAAGCCCCTAATTCAACTGTCAGCTGCCAGACATAATAAAATGATGGATGATATAAACCGGATAAAGAGTATGAACAAGGTTTGTTGTAGAACCAGCGTCATCCTACTTATATGTCAATGTCAAGTTTGATGAGTAAGCCCTCGCCCTTCTCCCAGACATCAGAGAGTACATACCCATAACAAGTTTGATGGGCAAGCCCTCGTCCTTCTCCCAAACATCAGAAAGATGCTGCCTGAGAATGACGCCATCCAGAACGAGCCACCTGTGAGGGGCGGGCAGACCACTGGATGGCAGATCAGCGGCGGGGTACCTCCAGTGACCAGGCACCTTGTTCAGCAGCTCCTTCACATCCAGCCTCTTCAGGCAATCTGCGTCCCCACATCCTAGGCTCTGCACGTACTCGCTGTTGTCCATTTGCTCCTCGGCAAGATCCTTTCCTGGGAATACCCCGGAGCCGCTTGACACCCACGCCCGAGAGAAGAGTCCCTTGGCCATCTTGGAAGACGTGAGGGCGGTGACCAGAGTTCCTCCAGCCCTGTGTCCAAACACGGTCACTGCGTTCTTGTCCCCGTTGAAGTTCTCGATATTGAGTTTGATCCACTTGAGCGCGGTCAGGATGTCTGACAGTCCATAGTTCCCTGACGTCTGAGGTTTGACCGACCTGGTGAGGTACTCTGTGGCGAGGAATCCAAGTGGGCCGAGCCGGAAGTTTACGGTGACAAAGACGACCTCCTTGGACCTGGCGAGCTTTGCGGTGGCCCTCATAGGGCCGGGTGATCCTCCGGAGAGGGAGTCGGCCCCCAGCAGGACGACGACCGGCAAAGGATTCTCGTAGCGCACGAAGGGCGTGTGCACGTCCAAAGTGAGACAGTCTTCAGTGCCACTGATACTACCATCCCTGTATACCTGCCAGCAAGGGGTGCTAGCATTGTGGGCGAGGAAGGTGCCGTTCCAGCACTTGTCCAGCTGATCCACAGGTCTAGCGGGCAGAAAGCGGCGCTCATGGACTGGCGGCAGGGCGTACGGGATACCGCGGAACGAGAATGCACCGTTCTCTAGCAGCCTAAACAACATTATATGAATGTTACCTAGATTACTTATTACACCGCATCTTACTACTATCCAGGATATACACGTTTAACTACACTAATCGGGTAGTGATGAAGGTAGAACTTAGAAGAAATGTACCCCTTTTTCATGAAACGTGGTAATTCATTTTAGGAAAAAGAAACATTTTCAGTATTTGCTAAACATATTTTCAGATAAATAAATGTTTTACTACAACCTGTAAATATACATGTTTTCACTGATTTAATCAGTTTTCAGAGATTTTATGAAGCGTCAACAATTAAAATGTAAATAGCAGTTCAGAATACCAAAGTGTGAGATGTGATGTGTTATTTTACGTAATAGGGCCTATATATGTTTCTAATGACGAAGCTTCGTAATTATCGAAGCCGAATTTATATTTTTTCGAGGCACGGTGTAAATTGACCAATATCAAAAGAAGATCAAGCTTTCTGTGGGCTTATCCCGCCTTTTATTTCAAGATTATGGAAGAGAGATCTTACCCTTGCACCATACCACATGACGTCACAGCCTCGACGTAACGACCGTCCATAACAGGGGCCGAGGTGTGATCGCTGTGCCGTGGACCGGAGGCAGCTACGGCAATTATGATGATCAGAAGGATGATGAAGATCACCACAACAGCTGATTACAGAAACAAACACCTTAGAGAAAACGAAACACACACTGGCGGTAACACGGTCCAAGGCGTAAATTGGATTGTTAGTTATGATCTGGTCAAGGTTTGAATCTCAGTTGGTTGCACCAGGGCAGCGGATAAGTTATTAATTTCACAATTAATTGTATGATTTTTAAAGTAATATTAATAAAATAGTGAAGGTTGTAATATTGATTGATGACCACGAGAACATTTTTGTTTTTAGCAAGTAAACCACTAAAATGCCTTTTCTATTATGTTGCATCTGTTACTTTGAGCATTAAGAAGACGTTTCAGTGTGCTATTAAATGTTATGTTCTTGAAATATTTTTATTACAATAACTAAAGTCCAACTTTATAAGTAAATACTATCCCGCCAGTAATAAGACGTTATTTTACCATTCCCAAATATTTCAATGAGGAATCAGTGGAGAGACATGACATTTAATGCAAAACACGTGGATATGTGTGTAATTTATATTTAATAAATGTAGGCCTATATATTCTTTTTTAACAAAGAGAAGAACTATAAACACTTTTTTAAACTATGATGCAGGTATACATGCTGCAATTAAGTTAACACAATGGTTTTCCCATTCTCTCCCAACGGGAATGCATGGGCGCTCCCTCTAAACAATATTATTTCTTACTTACCACTTATATAACCATGAGGCTGAACAGTGACAGTGGTTTGATTCCGAGTGTTACTGGCCCGGATATTTACTCTTTGTATAGTGGTTCATCCTGCTCTTCGATATAATACTTCTTATTGACGTTAAAACTGGGCGTGTAGTTTTAGGTGTACTGTCCAAAGTTAGGTTAGATTGTAAGTTGTGTTATACTCAACTTGATTTTATAAATAGAACGTCAATAGTCAGTGATGAAATAGTACGAGAAAGAGTCGGGTAGGTACATACCAACCAGTAACCTGAACTTGCTGAGTAGCCCCAGTCTCGCCCTCCAGGAGGCCATCTTGGAAGTGTCTGTGGTATCCCCTCCCTTCTCCAAGTCACACTTGTCCTGGGAACACAATTATAACTAAGATGAGGATTTTATTAGGAAGAAATTGTTAGAAAATATAAATTTTTTGAAGTCTATCTTAATTAGTATTTTATAGGTATTATTTAAAAAATTGATGGCTGTAGATCACATAACTCTACACATAAATGTACAGTATGAAAATGTATTAGTAGATTTTATAAGTGTCAATAATTTTTCTTCCCATCTAAATTTGACTGTAGTTTTGTCACGATAAAAAATACAGTTTTTTATCTAACAAGTTATTAAAAAATAAAAGCAATGTTCATTTTAAAAATATTGAACTTCTATTCTTAGTTTGATAGATCATTGGTGTATTAATCAATCACCGACTGTCCGGGAGTTACAATATTATATTTCAGTGGTTCTATTTCCAGTACATATTATTACTTTTTTATTATTATTGGACCAGGAGCTTTTTTTTAAAGTACCATGCATTACTCAGTAACTATTCAGATGATGTTATACACTTATGTACTTATTACACTAGTAAGTTAAGAATGAGGAAGGTTGAATTTAGAAGAAGTGCTCACGCATTTGCATGGAGGAAGAGTGTAAAACATTTTAAGGAAACCACCCTCAGTACACCCGACCGGGATTCAAACTCTGATCTACCTGTTATCGGTAGTCTAGTATATTGCGTGAGTGGCGCCTTAGACCACGCAGCCACCGAAGCAGGTAGGAGCTAATAACCCAAACGTGTAGAGTCATTGTGGGAAATTAGAAAATATCAACTAATAACACCGTGTTTGCTCACTAACTAATGAGTGACAGGTTCAGTTATTATCAGAAGGGCCTAAAATGTATCAATTTTGATATTTAGTTTTTTTCCTACCACTAAGGGGAAAATTAGTGTCCTGGGGTCTGGATAAACTCGTCTTAGAACTGACAGTCAAGATCGAAGACCACAAAAATCAATTCCCAGTTTTCCAGGACTTTAATTTAAAAATAATAATTTCCAGTAGGTAAGCTATTAATTTAGCAAGAAAATATATTTCAATAACAGATTTTAAATTTTAATGGTACTACGGCCTTACAATGATATTTCACATCTCAAAGAGGTGTGACGATATGACCAAAAACTGTAGGTATCCGTTTGTGTAAAGTACAAGTAATTTTCATGGGAAAATGAGATGCACCATTTTGTTTTTAATGTCAAAAAGCGCCTAAATATGAATTTTAATCAAAATAGTTTGAACTGATTTTGGTATAATTTATTTTTTCTCTTTAGAGCCTTGATGAAACCACCTATCGTTAAATTTAGGGTTGGATATCTAATTGTTAAAAATGTTCGAGGGCACCTTATGAAAACTCTAGATACAAAGTTAGTTTAGCCCCATCAGTAAATCTGTTTCGGCTCTATGCCGAGGTAGAGATACACAGACAGGCGGAATCACAAAAACCACCTTTTCAGTTTCAGGAGGTAATTAAACGTCAAAATTCATCGAAGTCTTGAGTTAAATTTTCTTTGATATTCACAATATTTTCTTTAGCCGAAGGGTCACTAGAAAGTAGAATAAAACCATTCTATTGACCTCCTCAGACGTTTCCCAACTCCACTATACATTTTTCCGTGCTCCACGTCTTACCGCCTATTAGGTCTATCCGTGTAGTCACACTAATAACGTAGGGATATGTAAGGTTGAATTTAGAGGAAATGCACCCGGATTTTTGTGAAGGTAGAGTGGAAAACTATTCAGACAAAAAACACCCACAATTAACCTGGGAATTATTCTAACCTAAATATTACAATCATCGGCAAACCAGACCAGATAATGTCAATGCCGTAGCCACGTGCCCACCGACGTGGGTTTGCGTAACTTAATATACTGCTCTCAACGGTGAGCACTTGGTATAAATGTCCGTCTCGTCTAGTCCAGTTTGCTGGTGACGTGGAGGTCAGAGTTCGAATCCAGGCTGAGTTTTCCACTCTTCTTCCACGTGAATGAAGGCACATTTACTAAAAACTTTATCTTACTAATCTCTACCTCATTCATGTAATTAATAAATATATAAAATGGTACAACCCGAACGGTTATTAAGATTATTATTATTAGCACCGCGTCTTACTACCCGTTCGGGTTATACGCACTTACGCTAATGTGTAATGGTAGGGTGATTGTGAGATGAAATTGAGGACCTACAGTTTAACGTGGAATCCGAACCACGGTTGAGGCCTGGCATTCCTCACTTTCACAAGATGTCTTGTCAGAAGTGAAGGAAGGGTTTGGCAATCAGATAAATCTGTGCCGGGACCGAGGATTGAACCCCGGACGCCAGCATAGGGTTATTAAGAGGTAGTAATAATAAATATGTATATATAGTTATTGCTACCGATTATTATATTTTATGCATTTTATTAATGCTCGTTTTTATGAATATTTTATCTTCCCATTCTAATTGGGGAATTGGAGTGGTAGGCACATTGACCAAGAGAAGGATATGTTCCTCCCCTTTAAAAGAGATACACTCCTGCCAACGTATGCTAATATTCGGCTTTCTAGGTTTCTCAATTCAGTAGTTACAGCGTTAACAAATACACATCCTTCCATATCCATATGATTATTATATTTTGTGGCATTACTGCCAGAAAATTCCCGGAGTACTCACGTTGTCTGCGTCCAACTTGACGCTCTCCATGCCGTCCTCCCCTTGATCGGGGTCTGCTTCGGCAGCGCCACTGTCATCTAGAGTCTCCATGGACGCCAACCCCGCGGCGCCCGGCGCCGTCTCCAACTTGTCCTGCTGGTGAGACGTGAGCTCACGTTTAGACGATTCACAAGTGGGGAGGGAAGGATTACTTACTTTACAGGGAGAGCCACACGCCACTCCTTGGCAACCACTTGAAAGGCGCAGTAAATAAACCAAACAAGTCACGTTACAAATAAATAGTGGTGGTCTGAGTTGTCATACTAGCACTAAACTCGACTGTGGCTGTCGGGGAAATTGTAGCTCAAATCCCAGTAGAGTGTACTGAGGGTGAATTTCCTAAATATTTTTCCACTCTCCCTCCAAGCAAATGGGGTTACACTTCTTCTAAATTCAGCCTTACTCGTACCCACTTCAGTGGTTGCATGGGCTAAGGTGACGCTCTTCCAATAAACTAGATTGGTTTTGATGGGTAGGTCGTGGCTCGATCCTGGTTGGATGTATAGGGAGTGTTTTATCCTAAATGGTTTCCCCAATCTTTTTTCAAGCAAATGCGGATACAATTCATCTAAATTCAACCCACTTCATCCCTAGCTCAATAACGTAATTAGTACATTAGCTTATAGGCCAAACGAGTAATAAGACTCGGTACTAAAATAATACTAAAATAAAAAAGTAAATAGTGACCTATTATTTTCGTTTATAGTTTTTTTTAATTCCGTGTTGTGGAGTGTTGCTAGGGTAAGCAGAGCCTAAGTAAGCTGTATTTTCGAAATGTTTTCCTTCTCTTTGTCTCAATTTGACCAATCATACAAAGGCTCTGCTCTACATTAGGAAGTGTAGTCGTTGATACCTGACCAATGAGTGTTCTAATGAATGATAACATACTTAGGTACAATAATTTAAACTAATTTTGTGTTCCCTAGCAACACTCCATGGCACACCACTGCTTTTTTGAATGTATTAAAATAGATAAATGCCTTCAGTTTCTAAGTATACACGTCTATACAAATAGTGAAGCTTTCTATGTGAAATAACATTTATCCGAACTGTTATTTAGAGCATACCACCCACTTCGGTGGTCGAATGGTCTAAGGTGTCAATTGTAATAGACTGGAATGCCTCGGGAATATGGGGGGTTGAATTCCGGTAGAGTGGACTGATGGTGGTATTTTTAAAACTATTTTCTACTTTCACTCCTCATAAATCTGGGTACACTTCCTGTAAACTCAACCTTTCTCATCCCTAACATATAAGCGTATTTAGTAGACATATGTATAGCCCGAACCTTTAGTGCAACGAGGTGACAAATAATATTGATAATTGGGTATTGTGCGTTCCCACGTATTTGGAAAATATGAACTCCATTCTGTATTTCTTCTTGTATTGCGTCTTACTACTCTTCCAGACTACAGACATATTTTCACAATCAGAGTAGGAATAACAATGGTAGAATTTTAAAGTATTATTATTATTATTATTATTAGCACCGCGTCTTACTACCCGTTCGGGTTATACGCACGTACGCTAATGTGTAATGGTANAATCCGAACCACGGTGGAGGCCTGGCATTCCCCACATTCACAAGATGTCTTGTCAGAGGTGAAGGAAGGGTTTGGTAATCAGATAAATCTGTGCCAGGACCGAGGATTGAACCCCGGCCGCCAGCACAGAAGTCTGACACCTTACCCCTAGACCACCAGGTCACCCAATTTTAAAGTAAATGTAAATGTGAAGGGAGATATGGAAACTATTTAAGTGAAACCACCCTTCAATACACCCAGGCATGATTCTAACTTAGACCTTCCTTTCACAGAAAAATCATACAACGTATGATCAGCACCTTTTTACACGCGCTTAAAGGCGGAAGTGGCGCTATACTTTGACCAACTAGGGTATAGTAATTATTTTGTATCTTACCCTCGATAAATAAGCAAGATTTACCAAATATAAAAACCATTAAATCAATTTTCAAAACAATGTGTGTTTATTACTTCAGCTAAATGCCATAAATTTATATGTGACTGAGTTTATGTTAATCATCAAACCTTGATTAAATATATAAGCCCAACCTGTGGGCGTGGGTAAATAAGAAAAATTATTGTAAGGTAAATTACGTGAGATTCAGAAACCCAAAACATTTGCTGAAGAACTTATATGGGAGCAGTTCATATAAGTTACAGAAAGGTGAGCACTCGAACAAAATTTTCAGAGATACTCCCCAAAATAAGACTTATGCCCTGGGCTAATTTTATTTCCGATTTGGTCCTTGATTTATAAAATAAATTAATACAATAAATCGGCCATGGTTCAATCCTCGGTCGCGGCAAAGATTTATATGATTACCAAACCCTTCCTTCACCTCTGACAAGACATCTTGTGAATGTGGGGAATTCCAGGCCTCCACCGTGGTTCGGATTCCACGTTAAACTGTAGGTCCTTCATTTCATCTCACAATCACCCTACCATTACACATTAGCGTAGGTGCGTATAACCCGAACAGGTAGTAAGACGCGGTGCTAATAATAATAATACAATAAATGTAAAAATTTATTTCGAAAATCAGAGACCAAATTTGAAATAAGCAATATTATATTTATTTTGGATAAAAAAAAGTTTTGCCATAAAAACTGCAAAAATACTATCCTTTACTTACATCCACTACATCCCTACCCTTAACTTATATCTCTAGAAAATACTACTGTAGTAGGATATACCGTGTGTAGTTTGATTTTTTAAATATATATCAGGGGTAGGAGGGGGTGAAAGGACTTCGCTAACAGATCATCACCAAGCAAAATATAACTAACTACGGAGTGTTTTTTCTACCATTTAAATGGCTACAATTTTCTCCAGCTCCAACAGAGACTTTAGAAAGGCTGTCCCCGGAAATTCCAAGGAAAAATGGTTCCTACAAGTTGCAGTACAATTTACATAAGAAAGGCTTTTATAGAATAAAAACATACATTTTTACGGTCAGCTTAGAGAATACTTTATTACGATTTTTTAGTACTGCATCTTATTATCAGTTCGGGTTATCCTCGTATGTACTAATTACACTAATAGTTTTAAGGATTATGGAGGTTATTGTTATAGGAAATGTACCCTCATTTGTGTGCAGGGATAGGGGAAACCCAATTTTAGAAAACAACCCAACTAGGATTAGAACCCCGATATTCCTGTCATTAGCAGTCTAATCTAACACGACAGTCCAACACGAGAGTGATGCCTTAGGCCATGCGGCCACTGAAGCAGATTCTACTCTTTTATAAGTATTGATAGTATAATTATATCAAATATGACCGCAGCAGATAACATGACTTGACTTATGGACTACAACTTCGGTGACCACAGAGTCTAAGGCGCTATTCTTGCAGTAGACTACACTGTCAACGATGGGAAGATCGAGGCTCGAACCTCGGTCGGGTGTACTGAGATTGGTTTTCCCAACAAAATATTTACTCTTCCTACATGCAAATGTGGGTACACTTCTTATAGATATAACCTTAGTCATCCATAAGACTATTAGCATAATTAGTACATAAGCGTACAACCCGAATGGTTAGTAATAAATGGTGCTGAGAAAAACTTATGATTACAGTAAAAGATCTAATAGCTTTTATAGCTGTCAGGTAAGGTTCGCCCTATGAAAATACACTGTAGAAGGGGAAAGAGGGTGTCAGGAGAGAATACCTACTGCCAAACTAGGTCAGATTGTATTCCTATGTCCCCGATGTGGATGCTGAATTCATTCCAATGTCCTTTGCCACTGTCCGCAATCTCACACTGCTTTGAATTTCTAACTCAACGATTTCTCTCATTTCAAAGTTTGTTTTCAGTTGACGTATCTACACCTCATTCTACTCTCTAACTGTAAAGAGAGAGAGAGAGAGCAACATCTACCAACATACGCTAAAAAAACACCCCTCATTCCATGAGATAAAGGTCAAAGGTCGAGAACCTGAGTGGAACATTTATATATAGGACTTATAACTTATATATATTTGCAGCGCAATTTACTACTCATTCAGGATGTACGCATTTAACTATCAAAACGTGTCAGATATAAGGGAATGTAGAGGAAATGTACTCTCATTTGCGTGGAGGATGAGTAAGAAACGTTTACTTTAAAAAAAACTCCTTGGTAAACGTGACAAGGACTTTAACTCCAATCTTCCTGTCCCCGGTAAACCACACTAAATATTTTGAAATTGTAACACTTTTTATAGTTCTAAATAAATTCTAATTCAACTAAATTGTATTAATAAATAAGTTACTAAAGAGCTCTAGATCAGGGGTTTCCAACTTAAATGTGCCTGAGGGCCAAATTGAATCCACGAATCTAGTGGTGGTTACATTTTAGAACTATATACTTATATCCTATATATTATTTCTGTTGTCAACATTCCTTTTTCTCAACTAATACAAAGCCTAGCGCGATGAATAAGGTATAAATGTAAAGTATTATTTACAGACTTCTGACATACCATACTCAGTTTACGTTAAAACAAGTTTGTTTATAATTCAAGTTAAAAGAAGATCTAACAATATTTTTGTATCACTTACCGAAAATAAACTCTCTTTGCTATTTTGTGTATACACTTCGCTGAGTATTTAATTTCAACAACCCAACAAAAGACTAAATCCCTTTTTTTTTTGGAGGGGGTGGAGGGGAAGGTTTAATTCGCAAATTTTTTGTAAGGGTCTACTGGTGTGTGTGTGTGTNTATATATATATATATATATATACCAGTAGACCCTTGCGAAACTTTATATATACATGTAATCATGATTAATTAGAGACAATTGCTTTCACTTATTTAAGTTAAGGGGAGCAGTTCAAAGAATGTAAAAAAACAAAAACAAAAAACACGTCAACTTGGTATAAAGAGCTCTAACCTCTTATCTATGGCACTAGTAGTTTTTGCATAGTTCAATTTAATCTCGGTCGAAAGTTTTATTTAATAATGTGTGCTCGCTATAATTTAAGTATGTATGCACGTTATAATGTCTTACCTGCAAACTATGGGCCAGTTTCCTATGCGAGAACGACCCATTCCATTCGAGTTTAGGTAGGTGTCGTCATGTACTTAGTGTAGTGCCGCACTTGAGGCGTGCTAAATTTGACTATGAAATTGGCCCTATTATGTATTTAACATAAATTGAGTAAAATCAAACAGGCCTATTAAACACTTAGCTTCATATTAAAAATATTCTGTTTCAGCTAGACATTATTTTAAATTCAAGATTTTCAATGAACCCCATATTCAATTAGGTACAAAAATGTTCTCAACAATTTGTTCTTTGCTTGTAAAAAGTATATGCAAAGGCCTACTTACAAAATAACTATTCTTTCCGTAACACATCATTCAAGTGATCACGGACTTCAGAGAATACTCGCTTTCTTCTTTAATAGACTACATATTAAAACTTATCTAGATAATACCATACATTATGATTTTCTTCAAAATATATTTATGCATTTGTCCCAACCACGTGATTAATCATGTTTGAGACATACCGTGTTTTATTATGCTTGAAGGATACAGAGATAACAAATATATTTCCATCTTTCAGGATGAATTGACGCTTGCGTAAATGAAGTAAGGTCAAGCTGTTTAAATAGTGGATCGTTTCAGCGATGGCGACCATTATTGCTCTAAAATGAATTCATAATCTTTAATTGGGAAAAGTTCTATAGAATGAGGCCTCACTTAACTTTTTAGTTCAAGTTTACTCGTCCAAGACTATCAATTTTCCATATATGTTGTGCTTTCGGTGTTTTATTTTAAACAAAACCTATATTTTTACCCTTCACACCACGATGAGAACTTTAAAACGACCCTTCTCCCAGTCTTATTTGTTGCGCCATAACAATTGAATTAAGACTTAAGCTACTATTTTTAACGACATATAAATATTTTATTCACAAATATACAATCATACACAAATCAGAGTTTCCATGGAGATGTAAACAAAGAATGATTGTACGTAGAGTACTTCTGAGATACTGCGCACACAACAGAAAATCTGGAAATTCGATAGGAAAATTGGATTTACATTGAAATATTATTTTTTTCGACATTCTTGACCCCTGACCTTTAAAAAGAGTTCACGTGTCAAGATTGAGTTTGACGTGTTCTCGTAATTCCAACCAGCGGGAATTTGCTTATCAAACTATATGTAAGATAAGGGCTTAAAATGCTTATTTAAAGTAACTGAAATCTTGCAGGTACATATATTATTTAAATAAATCAGTCAATTAAATTTTAAATCAAAGGGGCCTTTATCTTAAAACATATATTGTGGGGGATTGGGGGGGAGTGGGGACAAGGTCCTCATGTTTACTCCCCCCAGGTACGCCCATGGAATGGGGGAATATTTTTCGGGAGGTTCTCCGATTCACCTGGAGGAAAATAGGGAGAACATGTAGTTGGGGGAATTGGAGGGAGAGGGGGCATCGTTTTCTTAAAGTGCGTCCAGTATAGTTTGAGCTCCCTTCTATTAAATAATAATGGTCTAAAGGTATAATGGCTATTTCTAGGAAGAGGCATGAATTATTTATTCTTAAGGCAATTGGTTTGCAGGTGTTTTCTTTCCCACTTCAGTAATGTGCAACCCGCTTCGGTGGCTGCAATGTCTAGGGCACTATTCTTGTAATAGAATAAATCACTAATGATGGGTTGATCGAGGTTTGAAACTCGGTTGGGTGTATTGAGTTTGTTTCTAAAATTGTTCCTCCCCTCTCTTCATGCCAATAGAGGTAATATCCCTTCAAATATAACCTTAATAATCCCTAAAACCACTAGCTCGATTATTATATAGGCATATAACATGAACGGGTAGTAAGATGCAGTGCTATGAAAAATGTACGAGATATTTTTATTAACTTTTTTTATTTAATTTATCTAAAATAATAATTTAAATAAAACACTACTGTTGCTATGTTATGGAGAGAATGTGCACACTTTAAAATTAAAATCTGTTATTTCAAGGATTGTTGGAAAATTTCTGTTCACCCTTTAAACCCTATGTGAATATTTTACTTTTATACATAGGATTAAGGACATGAAAACCGTAGTTTGTTTCTATTGGCTTTCCATTGAAAATGTGTTATTTAATCTGATTTGAAGAATTTTTTGTTTTCCATATTTTTTTTAGTCATTACAATTGATTTTTCAAATTAAATTTTCCATCAATTCAATAAAGATTTGTTAGGAAGAGTGTTTTAGATAAATCACTTTATATAGTTATATTGATAATATTTTACTATATTATCATATATTTTTTTAGCGCCATATCTTACTACCCGTTTGAGCTAATCGCTTTTGTACTAATTAAGCTTATGTTCTAGCGATAATGAAGGTTGAATTTAGAAAGACTACCCACATTTGCGTGGAGAGAGAGAAATAAAGAGAGAGAAAATGAAAAAAACATTTTGGGAACAAAGCCTCAATGCACCCGTCTGGGATTTGAACCCTGATCTCCCCGTCAGTGGCAGTCCTATTTACAGTGTGATTTACACCTTAGACTATTTAACCACTGAAGCTGGTTCATACTATACATCAAAAGTGTCAGCTGCACATAACATAGCTTGACTTATGAACATATTAAAGTAGTTTTGGTAACTTTTGTAACTGTTAAAGACTGGCATACCTACCGAGTTTTTCTGTATTTTACTTTTCAATGTCATGTTTGTCAATATTAGCTACTGTGAATATAATATTTCAACTACTCCCTAGCTCCTTAATATCACGGTCACGAGCAAGGGAGTAAATAATATGACAAATAATTACAATTTAAGAGCGCATTTCAACAGATGAACTTCCTCAACACAGGGTTATATACAAACAAATAACAAACTAACCTTACAATTCTAGAAAACACAACTATCTGGATAGTATTAATAGATACACCTTGGTAAATAAGGACGTGTAGCCAAACTCAACATTAATGTAACCCGCTTCAGTGGTCAAACAGTCTAAGGCGTCACTATCGTGTTAGAATAGCCTGCTGACGACGGGGAGATCAAAGTTCTAATCCCAATCGGGTGAAATGAGGCTTGTTTTTTCTGGATTGTTTCCACTCTCCTGCCATGAAAATGTGGGTAGATCATCTCTAAAATACTTTCTTCCTCATCCCTAACCCATTAGTAGGTAGTAAGACGCGGGGGGAAAACAACATTAATGTAGACCTTGACAACTGGGGGCAATCCAGGGTCCCTGTACCCAAGATAAAACCAGGGTCCTTGTAGCCAGATTAAAACCAAGGTCACTAAACACAGAGTCACATCAGTATACCCGTATCTGGGATCACTTAATTTCCCACAAATTGATGGTAGAATAAATATATAAGGTACCTTTGGTTTGAGTTTCCGCGGCAAAACGGACACTAGTGGTAGCTTGATGGCATTCAGGAGCCTCTTGCCTCCTCCCTGGTGACTCTCATCGGGCTGGGTAGACTCGTCCCCTGTCGGAACTACGCCATCCCCGTGGTCCACACTGGGGTCCTAAATACCAAAATCAGTTAATAAAACATTCATCTTAACATAATTACCTACTTGTTTAATTTTGAAGCTATTTCACGAAGCGGATTGTATCTTAGCTTGACGTACCTACGTATTATAAGCACTATAACATTTAGACGTCAATGTATTAAATATAAAGAAGGAGAAGAAAATTAGTTCATCCAGTGAGGCTTCTTGCTTACCTGCTGTTAACACTTCCCTTATTTCGCTGACGAGTATACACAGACTATTATCTTCGTCTGGACAGCATTGACTTGGATTTAAAAACTATATTTTTCTCGTTCTCTATTCTAGACATACATAATGATTCTACGGACAATTTTTTAGTATACATCCTGGTAAAAAGATCCTCACAGGCCATTTTCGTGAATAAGCCAAAATAACCTTCCAGATGAAAAGTAATAATTTTTAGATTTTTTTAAAAGGATTTATGGTTTATGTATTAATGCTTTATCTTTAAATTATTATTATTATTATTAGCACCGCGTATTACTACCCGTTTGGGTTATACGCACTTACGCTAATGTGCAATGGTAGGGTGATTATGAGATGAAATGGAGGACCTACAGTTTAACGTGGAATCCGAACCACGGTGGAGACCTGGCATTCCTCACATTCACAAGATGTCTTGTCAGAGGTGAAGGAAGGGTTTGGTAATCAGATAAATCTTTGCCGGGACCGAGGATTGAACCCCGGCCGCCAGCATAGAAGTCTGACACCTTACCCCTAGACCACCAGGTCACCCTTTTATCTTTAAAAGTCATCGAAAGAAACGTAGATAGCATGGTGAATCCTATCTTGACTTGCCATTACATCACAGCTAGCCAACCTCCTTAAGATAGAGCGACTGACTGCTTAGCTTATTTGGTATATTACAGTCACAAGCTTTACGAGATTATTGCCACAGCCGGGCCCACCCCGAGAGGGAACTATTGGTAGCATGGTGCCGGGCATGGGACTTCTAGGGGCCCCGGCCCGAGTTCCATATTCAAAAGTTTTTTTAAAAATATGGCTGATGAATATATATATATGAATGGAAAATAATAGAATGCCTATCCATACTAATGAACAGTGCATGCCCAGCCTACTAGATAGGGTTTCCTAAGGAGGAATTTACCGGCATTTGCCACAATTATACCATTGGTTCGGCTTAGTCTTTTCCTTCGTTTCGAAGAGTTTGGACATCTCAAAGAAAATATTATTTTTGTTTTGAAACAAAATTTGGCACATAAAGAGGTTCGGGCATTATATAAAGTTCAATTTAAATACATCGTGTGTATAACAATAAACATTTTTCACGGTTCAATTACTAAAAATAGCTTTGGGAACACCCAGTTTTTCAAAATTTGCCGGAAAAGGCCAATTCTAAAATATAGCTTCAAGATGCAATTACTTTTCAAATATTTTCCGAGAGAGGACACTCCAAATAGCTTCTAAGAGTCACAAAATTTTCATAAACTTGCCAGGAAGATCACTTAAAAAATTGATTTTTTTAATAGGAATTTAATTATAGATGAAGACTTTTCTGAATATCTTCTAAGGGCATTCAAATTTGAAAATATTTATAGAGAAGGTCCACTCTAAATAACTTATGAAAGAGGATCATTTTAAAATAATTTCCAAACGAAGGCCACTGTAAATATTTTCAATACATTTGATGGACCCCTGAAAACACCCTCTCCTTTTCTTACTGCCCCCTAGATATAAAAGATTTAGCCACCACTGTAGCCAAAGAGATGGGGGGGGGGATCTCCCTTTTCCCCTGGTACCGGGTATGGTTTGAGCACCAGGTGGGCTTGACCACAGTTCATGTTAATGAGGAGACCCTTCGTCTTAAAAGAGACGGCCACTATTTATTACTACCAAATTCTCCATGTTTTACAAGTTTTCCAAAAGTAATTTCCAGTTTTACGGGTGGTCTAGATTGAAGAAAGGAGTAATAAAATGTCATTTTTCATCAAAGTGACAAGTGTGAAGTCATGTTACTTATGTTTGAAACAGGATGGTTTAATATTGATGGGGAAAAACACCTTCTGCTAATACACAGCCATCGCTTAAGGAGGTAGGGGGAAGAAGGTAGTAATACATGTTTGAATCAACTTGTTACTTCTTCATTACTCAAAGACCTTCTATTTTGATATTTCAGATAAATGCCCCAGCTAGGTAGGTAGCGTGTCTGTCTACTGAGATAAGGGTCCCGGGTTTGATTCCCGGCATGGCCGGGAAATTTATCATTGGTAAAATGTGGGTTTACCCTTTAACAGTGATAAATTAACGGCCGGGGACTGGATGCTGTATCGGTCCTAGTAATAAGTTAGATTGGAAGGCATATGAAGCTAAGACAAGCCTAGCCATCTGATAGTGGAAAATATATGGCTTGAATAAAAAAACTGACCTAGGCCACAGGCAGGAAACAGCAATGGATACAAGATATTTATTGTCCCAAATTAACAAATATCCTAGTATTTTTACTCGATTTCTCAAAAATCCTTGTTTTCCCAGTTTTTATCCAGACATAAAAATTTCCTCGTGTTTTCCCGGTTCTCCAGAGGCGGGACAGCCCTGTTAAACTATCTTCATAATCCCTTCTATTAGATTAATGATAAACTGTTAAATAGCGTTTGTGGCTAGCACGTATCAATTATAAAACGATAGCTCCTGTCAAGACGCACTGCCGGACCTCCTCCCATTAGCCAACCTATACATTGATTTTATTACTAATGAACATTTTAATACCTTTTGGGAAATACTAACATATTTTTTGCAGTCAACATGGACAATATTTTAATACAGAGTTAGTATTATTTTATAAATATTGATAACTTTTATTAAAACTGCAAAAAGAATTTCTTAACGTACATGTAGATAAAGTCACTTTTTTTCTAGCCGTCAGATAATGTCCATTCGTAAGAAAATTGGGGTATATTCTTGTTTTCAAATCAAAACCATAGAATTCAATTTTTAATTATTACACTCAAAACAAGGATATTGTCCTCTTAACTTAAGGAAAAAAGAACGAGAGTAGAATTCAACCGAATATGTTCCCCTTCATTCACTTGAATAGAGGAGCTAAAAATTATAAACCTAAGACCTTCTCAGTACTTTTTGGTTGGTATTGAACCACGACCAGCGAGGATATATAACCAGGCTGTGACCCACCTTGGACTTCCTGAACGGGTTGGTCAGCTTGATGGAAGCGAGTGTTGGTCTCTTGGTGATGGTCTCCTTCTCGGCCGGAGTTGAGTCTTCATCCTTCTCCTGAACATTAGTCACCGTGCAAGGAGGCTCCTGGAGCAGGTCCTTCCCTTCTTCGACGTCTCCTCCTTCATCCTGCACAGAAACAAGCGAGTAGGTGAAATCGTGACGTAGTGAAATAACTTTGTGTAACAAATAAAATGTCAATCAAAGAGTAGATAGGATTAACCAAATGCTTCTTTATCTTCGAGTAATTTTCAAAATAAAGGCCATTAGTCAAAATGTTGCATGGTTGCTGGCTTAGCGTATGAAAGAATGAAAGTATAATCAAATGTGGTGTATGAGAGTAGCGTTTTGAATTGTAAGATAAATTTATCACTATGGGTTCGACAATATTTAGTTTATTCATATGCTTTAACCTTGCATTAAGAAAGTTTTTCGGGGGTGGAAAACTCCAGCCTCACACGTGACATGTTTGATAGGACGCAGAAAACTATAGCCTCAAGTGTGACCTGTTTGAGAGGACCCAACACTCTCTAGCCTCACATGTGACATGCTTGATGGGACAGGACAAACTCTAGCCTCACACGTGACATGTTTGAGAAGGCCCAATACTATCTTGTCTCGCATGTAACATGTTTGATATGATAGGACAGGACACACTTTAGCCTCAAACGTGACATGTTTGAGAGGATCCAACACACTCTAATCTCACATGTGACATGTTTGAGAGGACCCAACACTCTCTAGACTCACACGTGACATGTTTGATGGGACGCAACATACTCTAGCCTCACACGTTGACATGTTTTATAGGACGCAACATACTCTAGTCTCACACGTGACATGTTTTATAGAACGCAACAAACTCTAGCCTCACACGTTGACATGTTTGATAGGACGCAACATACTCTAGCCTCACACGTGACATGTTTGATGGGACGCAACATACTCTAGCCTCACACGTGACATGTTTGATAGGACGCAACAAACTCTAGCCTCAAACGTTAACATGTTTGATAGGACGCAACATACTCTAGCCTCACACGTGACATGTTTGATGGGACGCAACAAACTCTAGCCTCAAACGTTAACATGTTTGATAGGACGCAACAAACCCTAGCCTCAAACGTTAACATGTTTGATAGGACGCAACATACTCTAGCCTCACACGTTGACATGTTTGATAGGACGGAACATACTCTAGCCTCACACGTTGACATGTTTGATAGGACGGAACATACTATATGTTTGATATGTTTGTCAGGATGTGTCAAACTCTAGCTTCTTACGCAGGAGAGTTACTTTTTGCCTAGTTAAATTAAAACTCATTCTGACATAATCAATAACCTAATAGATTTCATATCATGGTCCGTTCCTTGCCATGCTTGATAATGGGCCACGCAAGCGCATTACTCATAGTTCCTACTGCTACTATCGTCTCTTCTTACTACCACTCTTTGAAGATTCAGCCGTTTGACACGCCACCCTCTTTCAGAGCAGTGATGATCGGTTTGAATTGAGGGATCCAAAAGCTCGATGTATTGTCCCCATTGACATTGAGGCACCCCTGCCGCTTAGCGAGACCTTTAAAAAAATATAAATAATGGCCCCTTCCCCTCATTTTCCAGTCATCCCCCATGTCCTTAGCACCACCCAGGCATATTATTGCCGCAAGCATTCAAACCGAGACTTCTTTCACACGGCATCCTAGAGCGACTGGAGGGAGGAAGGGAAGATTGGTTTTATTGTCGTCGGGTTAGTGTTATCGTATTTGTGATCATTCGTTTGAAAGAAGTCAACATGAGTAGGGCTAGGTCAGTGGTCAGAGTTACTAACTCATTCATACAAGGAAGGTCAGAGTTTTCCCACGAGTGGTTATCCTGTGAAATGGTTGTACAGTCATTGGTTTTATATCATAAATCCAGTATAATGACAAATTGTATTAATACTTTTGACACAAACATAGGCTATTAACAAATTATTAGTGCAAAGGGGTCTTGAAGGAAATGCACCTGCATTAATATGGGGAGGAAGATGAACGCTATGCAATGGAATCATATTATAATTAAAAGTTCAAACCGAATTCCCTCAGTGATAAGTGCTTTGATATGTTAGTTATTTTTTTCTAGTTCGATTTACTTGGTCGAGTGTTATTCTTTCGACTGGATATCTCGGATTTTTTTATACAGTTTAGTGTGCTTTCAGACGAGGTCACTAGTGGCGGCAATCTGTTTCCTGTACGGGCCACTTAACAAATATTGCACGCTACTTACCGCCACAGCCACCGTCTCAACTCAACTCTCAAGCCTTGTCAGTCGAAAAAAAAACATCTAGGTGTGAAGGAAGAACTTCTTCTTCTAGCTCTGCAAGCAAAGCAGGCTAAGAAGAAAAATAAGAATAGTGTATGTGCACCCTATGGCGCAGCAAGCGAAGAGTTTTATCACTGTCTTCTCCGAGTGCAATGTCCCAAATCGCTGGATTTTTTTCAACTTCGTATATTAGGGTTTTGGTGTTCACTTTCTCGTCCAGTAACTTCAACAATGTTAATATTTTCAGAGTTTTTACTCATCTTTTACATAAAACGAAGCACACCATCAACAAAACATACAATCTTTTCAAAACAAATTCCTGAGACAATTAACAGATGGACGTGCTGTGATGGTAAGTGGCGTCAATTAGTGGCAGCGTATGCAAGCTCGTATTTGAAACAATACCCCAACACGAGTGGCGGCCACTAGTTGCGCGAGTGGGCAACTGCAAGTCACTGTTTCCGAAGCCGTCCACTGAATTTGCCACGTGTGAAAGGCCTCATTTAAAACAATGCTTCGCTAAAGATAGTGGCCCCGAGTGGCCTCTTGTGAAAGCAGCCTCAGAGCTCACCGACTTAGCACACGCCTTTCCCGCAGATGGTAGGGGGTTAGAGGGGTTACCACTTCCCAACAATGAACGTTGCGGAGAATAGTGACAATGGTTGCTGCGCTCCCAATAGTCCCTCCAAAAGAAAGACAAATTTGGTTGAGCTAGTTCATTGTTCTTTCCATTTAGAGGGGTGGGAGGGGATTCATTTTATTGTTATCTTCCCTCCTTTCATCCAATAAGCCCTAAAGTTAATACAGAATTATATCCGGATTATAAACTAGAGATTTAACATATATTTCAGCCTACAAGGTTTATTGATACAATCTACTTTTATATACATTACATTAATAAACGAGGGCTTACTGATTATATCACTAAGCTATCTACTTACCTAATCACGCCGTTCCCTTACGGGGCTAATTGTCCTATAATTTTTACATTCACTCTTACTGTCTTTGACTTTGCAAGGGAACAATGGCCACATTATTCCAGTAATTGGAAACGTTCGAAATCGCAGCTAGCACATTGAACAACTAACAAAATCTGACAAGTAGTACCATGTCCCCACACATAAACATTTCACTCACAGCTTAGATATATTTTTTAGCACTTTCATAGTTTTTAACACCTAAACCACGTTAATTCTTTCAATGATCATAATTTATTCCCTATTTTCTACTTCTTTCTCCACATTTTCGCCATAAAATTGGTCAAAATACTCCTTCTATCGTTTTATTCCCAAATAATCTCGCCACGTTCACTCTGAAAGCCATATGCCTTTCCTTGCACTTCTTAAGTCATTCATGTTACCTACTTCTAGAACAGCTTTTTATTTCCTTCAAAATCATTCAGCATTATTTATCCTTCTCATAATCTCATTTTCTCCTTGCTCTCCTTTACTATTCTCTTTGCATTCATCTTTTTCTCTTTATATATGTCCCACAACCTCTTGTATTCTGTTTCACTCTTCACATCAATCCTTTGTTTGTATACGTCTATCTTTTCTCCCACGGCTTCTTTTACCTGTTCCTTCCACCATACATTTATTTTAAAGTTTCCCACCACTTAATTTTTCACCCAGCTATCTTGAATATTGCGTTCTCACACTTTTATCCTGAAATTTTTCCACTTTCAATATTACTTGCTTAGTGCTCTTGGCCTGCTTCCTCACAAAATTCGTACCTAACTCAACTACTAAGATTACTAGGAAGTGATCCGTCCCACAATCAGGTTCACGTACAGACCTGGTATTATTTAATACTTTACTAAACTATTAATAAACTGCGGATAAATGACGTTTAGTTGGCTACCATCCATATGGTTTGATGTCCATGATATTCCCGTTCGTTCCAGGCACTGTACATGAAAAAAAACAACCTCACGTGTTGTCCTAGCCTTAGACTATAGTTTCTAAAAATGGAGGGTGCAACTTACTTGACAGGGGCGCATGAGACATTTTATAGTGAACCAGTTCATAGCTCATTACACTTGAAATATACTATTTTAGATTAACGCCGATTTTAGTAATAGCTCTTACACAGCCATGGATATGCTCCTACAGCCCTTAGCGCCCCTGTTTGTATTTAAACCTCCTAACAAGTAGTCATTTTATTAGTCTACCTTTATTTTGTGTTTTTCTATTTCAATTGTGCTTGAGTGATTGATAAATTACCGATACTCTAATATTATTGTGAGCTTAGTCAATAAACAACTTTAGTGTAACTTTATGAAGACAGATAATGACGAAAGATGTAAAGAGGGCAATTCAAATAAAGATTTGAATAATTAAAAGGAATATTAAAGAAGGGGTTGCCATAAGATTTTCCCAGATATAATGGGGGGTTGAAAATATGAGGTGGGGGTAGTACGTGATTCTAAACGTTTGAAAACAACTGCCTTGAACTGTGTAACCACTGTTGTGGGTGATGTATGAAATGATTAATTTGTGTACAGTTATTGACAGGGTTTTTTCAGATAATTCAAGGGACAATGTATCTTTGTACCCCCTTCCCTCTTTTCACACTAAATGGTTTACTTATTGGGTGTGCTTTATTGATTCTAGTCAACATTATATGTATAGTACGGCATGAATAAATATCAACGTTTCATTCCATTATCCAACTATATTTTTATTATTTATTTGACCTTTAAGGCCAGATTTGGATTTTTTTTTAAACACACAAAAATATTGCTTTCTATACGCGTTTGTTGTGAGCGCAGCATAAATAATTAATGTTGTGAAAAAATTATGCTCAGGTATTTGGGACCCTGGCCGATAAGCTGGGTCTTGGAGAAAACTGCCCCATTTAACTCTTCCTCACACACCTCAGATTGACCCTGGACACTGCAGGTAAATATAAGCTAATGGTGATTCGATCCCAGTACTCGGTCATGGGAACAGTTTTAGATCGCCGAGAGTAAATTTCATTCCGGTCTTGTGCTTCGTCGGTGATGATAATAATAATAAAAATGAAAACGATAGAAGACTGCGATATAGGGTAAGGCACGTTGATACGATTAAACGAGGCCTGTTTCCGCATGGCCACCCGCCGTGACGCAACTTCCGCTAGCACCCCCGGAGGTGTTCATGTTGTCCGAACAAAAGGTGGGGTTGTTGGAGGGAGACTGGGGGGTTTCAGCTCCCCCAATACTGTACTGTTGGTGCGCTTACCTTCATAGTATAATTAGCATCAATCACTCCCTCCCCCCGCCCCCCACTCCGTGGCAGATGGTCTACCAGGAATATTGAACAGAAGGGGAGTGTCTGAAGTTGTTTGTCCCACAGTGTACCTGGTGATATCTGAATACTGTATGCATGACTCATGAGAAGCGCACGTAGCCTACCTACCACTGGTAAGGGGTCATTGTCATCGTGGGTGGTAAGTGATACTTGTACGAGATGAGAGGCGTTAAGCTCGCACTAGGATGGATCGTTGGTGACGAGGAAGATGGGGAGCAAATCCTGTCCGGGTGCAATGGGTGGGGGAGTCAAGGGTGGACATTTCACGTTAATGTGAGTGTACTTCCTCTAAGCGAAACAACTCATCCCTGCATATTATTTTAAATCGTTAGCAAGCTTGGTATTAAATGTAATGTTTATAGATGAAATTTAAATCAAAAGTTATTAATGATACAATTTTGTTTGATCACCGTATCCTACTAGCTGTTTGGGCTATACGTTTATGTACTAATAGAGTTAATGGGCTAGGGACAATGAAAGTTGAATTTAGTGAAGTGTATTCTTATTGGCGTGGAATACGGAATACCATCTAGGAAAAATAACCCCCAGTACACCCTACGGGATTTGAACCATCGGCAGTCCAGTCGAGAGAGTGAACCTTAGACCATGTGGCCACTGAAGCAGGTATTATATTATTATTATTATTATTATTATTATTGAGACGTGTAACAACGCAAGGACCCTAAGTTAATTATACAGCCCGAAAATAAGTTATTACATAATTTGTTGAAATTTAATAATGTTAATTACTATTAATATCTAATGGGTGTTATATTAATGATAAATCATTACTAATAATCTAACATAAATCCATTTAATTACTTTGAGAATCCTCATTGCAACTTTAAAAAAAATTGAAATTGGATGTAATGCTTTATAAAGCTTCGAATGTGAAAGGTAAATTTACGTATGTTACGTTTGATGTTAGAGGTTAAAAGTGTGTAAATGTATCCAACCCCAATGTATTATTAAAATTTACATTAATAAAAAAATGTATACAAAATCTGATTCAAATTAACTAATGAAAAGGTTTTTAAACATGTTATTCTTGGGTGTTTTTTAGAAAATAAATAACATGTTGAAACGATATCTAGATTCATGTTGGCTCTTTATAGAACCTTTCAGCATTAATATAGGACTACACGCAAGTGGGCCTATAGGATTACATTCAATATATATCCGTATTTATTCCTTGGATAGCCTGGAATATTTATAAAGCATTTCAGAACTATTAAAAGGTTGTCCGGGGCATAGTGTTTTATTTATTACCTTCGATTTCTCCCTCGATTTGCTCCTGAGGAAGCCAGGGATCTTAATCCCTCCTATCGGTATCTTCTTCTTGCCTTGCTCCTTCTCCGACTCTTCTAACGCCTTCTTCATTTTCTCCACTTCTCCTTCACCCACCTTCTTCACAGATTGGATCTTCTCTTCCATCGTCTCTTGGTGTTGCTTATCGTCACCCTTCTTGTTCTCTTCGTTCAACATCTTCTCTCGTTCTTCATCTTCTATCTCCTTCTTGTCCTCGCTCTTATCCTCCGTGGTGCTCATCTCTGCAGTAGAAAAGAAAACAATAGTTATAGTAAGCCCCCGCAATTTATTGATACGTGTCTGAAAGTTTTAAAATTAACTAGATCTACGTTAATCCGTCCATGCGCCAAGGGGTGTGATCTGAAGCCATTACTTGATTATTTTGGTTTATCATAATTTATTTATACATTTCAAAGGCTCAAGTCATTAAAATCCTAGTAATCTTTAAATATAGGTTGGCCCGACACTTTAAGTCAGCCGGTAACATAGCCGTATACTAAGTTAAGGAATCTGGGTTCAAGAATCGACATGACTGTAGATATTACCATCGGGAAAATTGGGGATTCACTTTTCACAGTGATGAATTAGCAGCTGGGGGGCCTGATTTGTTTGTTTTATACTCGAGTTAGGTTGTTAGTCGTGTGTCGTTTATAAAGTGCACGTTAAATACCTCAAATTAAAATGATTTGAAAAGATTATTTTTCCTTAAATAAATATGTCCTTTTTACTTAATACTTTAAAGTGTGTGTGCTTCACGTCTCACAACCCGCCCGGTCTATTTGCACGGATGAGGAAAGTAGAAAGGAGAGGAAGTGCACCTCCGTTCCTTGGAGGGGAGGGGGTAATCACTTAGGAAAAGTTCCCTCAGCACACACTGTTGAATTGCAACCTCTCCATCACCAGAAAAGCAGAGAAGACGGATATTACGCCTTTGTCAGCGTGCCCAATGGTTCATATTTCTTTATACTTCCATACACAAGGCCTATTCTAAGCTTTACTCGTCTCACTGGCCACTTGAGCCCTCCCTAATCTAATTTTAAGTCACGAAATGAGCAGAAAAAATAAGTAAAGTATTGCACCTGCATTCATCTGGAAATACATTATATTCACAATGAAAACGACAATGTATCAACCAACACCCCCTCCCGTCCCCTTCCTCCTAGTAGGCTTAGCCGGTGTTCGAACCTAATACCTATCTGCCCTGGGTCAAATGCTCCCGGTTCTTCTTTACCTTCTCCCACAAGGCCGTAACCGGCCAATAATTTTAGGGGGGGGGGAGTTTGGTGGGCCCATCCCCCAATTGCTGGAGGCTGGAAGAAATTCTAAATATTAAACACCTCTATAAGCTCTCTGAAGTGCTTTTTATGGTTAAACAGCCCCTAATTTGTACTTGTACCTTAATTTTGATATTGTTTGAACCATAAATAAAGTCATATATATTTTGTTCATAAAATTTCGGGGGGTTGAGGGGGAGGGGTTAAACCTCTGAACACCCCTGACTACGGCCGTGGTCTCCCATATCCTCTGAAGTCAGGATAACCCTCGTAGTCCCCCCTCCCACCTGAGACAACGCGTGTGACCCACGTGACGTTATTGAGTTAGGGTTGTATATGTATTTGTGTTCTCAGTCATTTAAGATAACTTTATGAATATTAAGAGCTCTGAATCTCTCATAACCATGTCTTAACATGAAACATATTCCTGCTACTGGGAGACATTCAACCACATAAAAGCTTCTGCCCGGGCCCACCAGCTTGAGGGGGGGTTGACAATCAGAGCACCAACCTAACCTAACGTTAACCCGGGCGTTATAGTGGAGCTGCTAAGCATAACAATCGTTCACTTTTTGGATACTAACAAGACATTTGACATGTTGATATGGTTTTATGTGGTGAATAAAATTGGATAAATTGTTACTCTTAAAAGGTTATTTTACATCCGCCATCTTGCAAAAATGGCGTCCTAAAAAATTTGTGTTGGAATTTTCGCGTAAACTGTTAATTATGATAGCAAAGTGTTTATGATAAATATATATAAAGAAGAAAAACGCATGCAAAACATATTTTTATAATTTCCTTTGTAATCCTATTTCTGTCCAATATCGTAGTGAAACATATTAAGTATGATTACCATTTGTGGGATTTCCCTTTCAAATTATTTTCCTATCACGCCCAGGCTAGGTTAGGTTTGGGGATTATTTTATTATCATTCTCAGGCTATATTATATTTGGGGATTATTGTTAAATTTTACAATTATTCGTCGGTTATATAGGGGGGCGACAAAAGCAATATCGTTTGGACGCAAAATTTACCTCGGGCCACCCCTGTATTTAGCACACTTGTACACTCTGTTTACCCTTACCTTGATGGACTACACCATGAGCCTATCTCATATGCTGTACTATAATGGAATAACATGAGGTAAGCTTGCTACCTCACAGGAGAGACGAAATATACTGTACATGAAATATACATACTTAATGAAAATAAACGTAGGACTAAAGACAAATCTTTAGGTAAACCTTTCCATTTCCGAACTTTGTTGATGATCTCGTGGCTGTGGTAATGTATAGGCCTATTTCATAGATAATTTTTTGCTCATTTTTTTTTGCCATTTTAGACTTCTAGGTCATTTTTCTTGCTTTTTTAAAAATATTAATAAGTCATTTTTAAGCATTTTTAAGGAAAATTTAAAATTGTTTTAAAATTATTTTAAAAAAAAATATATATATATATATTATCGGTGCTTTGATAAAACATTATTATTAAAAAATCAGATATACTACCACACACTTGTTGACTGAAGAAGATAATATTCGAGTCCAAATGAACTTCGTGCCTCTTTACCTGCGTGCTTATAAAATCCACATTACTGTTGAGACCGTCACTACGCCCAAGTTGGATCGGGTTGCAGGGGGAGGGGAGAACAATTTTTAGAGTTCAAATGAACTTTGTACTGTTTTTACATACCTAGTGAGTCACTAACTTTACCATGTCTGCAAAGGGCTGCAGGGGGATGGGGAGCTATTATTTTAAAGCAGATATTTGTATTCAAATGCTAAGTAAAACACATGATTTTAGCTTTTAAAAGATTTTAAATGCGTAGTTTTCATTTATAAAGTGCATGCTATATTTATTTGTTTCGTTGTGTATTTAGAATGCTTTAAACGAAATAATCTAAAGCGAGTCATTTGAGGCAGATTATTACTGAATTCGGAGAGAATATTTTTTCTTGAGGGAGTGAAATAATTGTCTGAAAATATGTGAAGTCAAAGTGGCTGGCATCAGATTTAACCATTCAACAGCATATCAGTCGCAACAGACATGTCCGTGGTATCTAGAATAGCGATAAAAAGAAAACCTCTAAGTTATTACTTGCAAAAAATGCATTTACGAATCAAGAAAAATCCTCAATATTTTATAAAGATTTGTGTGATGTTCTGGTTTCTCTGAACATTCCTTTGTGTAAACTGAGCAATATTAAACTATAGGATTTCCTGAGGCTGATTACGGGTCACTCTATTCCAGACGAGTCCATACTGAGGAAAAACTGAAAATGGACAGACCAGAGAGATATTTTTGCTTACGTGTATAGTGTAAATCCTAACTCTTCATATTATAGAATTTCAATCAAATTTTGTAGGTTAAGTTTTGCTAATTTAAAGTCATTATTTAGAGTTAATAAGCGTCATTTTATATATTCTTTTTTGGCGATTATATTAATCAAAATCCGGGCCCTGGTCATCATTAATCTAGTTTACTGTGAGAGTGATGCATTAGAGTTTAGACCATCTGACCATCAGCGTGGGTAGTTAAAAAGTCAGACCAGGTCTGCTCTGTGGTTTGTTACACAGTCCAGTTTTCAAAGGAAGGACCTTTTAGAAAATACAAACATATTTTTTGATATTTTATTATATTATTAGTTTTAGTTTATAATTATTGATAATATCTATAAAAAGAGACATATGTAGATAACATGACTTGACGTATGAATAGGTGAAAGTAGATATAGTCGCTTTATTAGCTGTAAAATAAGGTTATTCCTATGACAAATATAAAACTTCCATGGATATAACAAATCGTTTCTAGTTGAATGTATTGCTTAGAAGATTTATCTCACTATAATTAATACTGATGATATCTGTAGAGGTGTTCAAACGGTCTTAAGGAGTTAGATTCTCGTGGCACGTGGGCCACGTTTATGCGAAGGTCCAAGATAGTGTCTCGGCCGTGGGACTACTTGAGATTCTCCCTGTTGTATTCTCATTCACTCCCTACACAAATGAGAGTGCATATGCTCTAAAGTTACACTCATTATCCCTACCCCTGAGATGAATTCGTTATTAAACCGTGGGGGAACTCATCAAGTAAAACAATAAAGAGGACGTACTCATGACAATACATTGTAAGGCTAATCAAGTGTCGTATATTACGGTGAGAAGGACATGAAGCGCGAATGGGAGAATCTAGCCCCTTGTTCAGGATAAAACGTTTCGATTTTTGTTTGGATTATCATGCCGAACGTTTGGGCGCCAATTAAGAAGATACGCCACCGTGGTTCGGATTCCACGTTAAACTGTAGGTCCTCTAATTCATCTCACAATCACCCTACCATTACACATTAGTGTAAGTGCGTATAACCCTAACGGGTAGTAAGACGCGGTGCTAATAATAATATTAATAATAATAATAATAATAATAATGATACGCATCCACGATGGGTGCCTATAAAAATGATATCGGCCCACGATGGGCACCGATTATGATGATACGATTTAATATTGGTATTTATAGCCCCGTGATCGAGCGCCAATTATAGTGATCTGTCTTACACTTATAAAATAATTAAAACCTTTAAATTTGCACACGATTTATTTAGATCATGGTACTGACTTATTAAAACGTTCTGTAGATTTATGCTACCAGCACTATTAATATTTTGTATTACTGCTATATTACCGAGTTCTGTTTTATTACAAAGTTCTTGTGTATTGATGTACAGTGTATTGGAGTCAAACGCACAAGTGGCTTATACATGGCCTACCCCTTGCCTCTTGGATCCCTTGTAACCAGTGCCAAAACAACCAACTAATAGAAAGAGTCCTGATGACAGGTGTTGTGAAGGCTAGCTTCCGATTGGGTAGAGGGAACTAGCGTCACTTGCTTTTTTTGGTAAACACTACAGAGTTGATATTTGAAAGAAAAAAAAAGTTTAATTGTGTAAGACTTTGACATTACTTCTAAAAGAGCGGTATTTTTCATGGTTGAAGTATTAAAAGGTAATTTTATATGCATTAATTTTAAGAAAAACACATTTCATCCATGACTTTTTGAATATGTTAGGGGGTCCAAAACAGTATCATTACAAGGGTACTCACTGGCAAACCCAACGGGAAGAGATCATTGGGAAGACTTAGATGCAGATGGGAGGATAACACTAGAATAGACCTGAAAAAGTTAGGGACTAATGAGGGGGAATGCATAGAACTAGCTCAAGATAGGAGTAGGGTGTAATGAGATGGAATGTATAGAACTGGCTCATGATAGGGGTAGGGTGTAATGAGATGGAATGTATAGAACTGGCTCATGATGGGGGTAGGGTGGAATGAGGTGGAATGTATAGAACTAGCTCAAGATAGGGGTAGGGAGTAATGAGGTTAAATGCATATAACTAGCTCAAGATAGGGGTAGGGTGGAATGAGGTGGAATGTATAGGACTAGCTCAAGATAGGGGTAGAGTGTAATGAGGTGGAATGTATAGAACTAGCTCAAGATATGAATAGGTGGCGTACTTCTGTAAGTGTTGTAATGAACATTCGAGTGCCATAGCGTAAGTAAGAGGACGTTTAAAGCCGAGAATGTTCAAGAATTTTAAAGAAGAAATAAATTTACATTTAGTATTAAAAATAAATTATTTGGGGCTGCATGGTCTAAAGCATCACTCTCCTGTTAGACTAGACTGCCGATGAAAGGGAGATCGGTGTTCAAATTCCGTTCAAGTGTACTGAGGGTAGTTTTTCAAAATGGTTTTCCACTCTCTCTCTCTCTCTCTCTCTACATGCAAATGCGCGTACGCTTTCTTTAAATCCAACCATTTTCATCCTTAGCCGGGGTTCAATCCTCGGTCCAGGCACCGATTTATCTGATTACCAAATCCTTCCTTCACCTCTGACAAGACATCTTGTGAACCACCGTGGTTCGGATTCCACGTTAAACGGTAGGTCTCTTCATTTCATCTCACAATCACCCTACCATTACACATTAGCGTAAGTACGTATAACCCGAACGGGTAGTAAGACGCGGTGCTTATAATAATAATAATAATAATAATTCATCCTTAGCACACTATCGTAATTAGTAAATATGCGTACAACCTAAACATTTAATAAGGCGTGGTGAAAAAAAATGTAAAGAGGACGGGAAAAAGATATTTGTTTAACCGGAGAAGAGTTCGGATATTCTTGGATGGTTTGGTTTGTCTGTAATGGAGAGGTTGGATTTCAGACTGTGGAAATAATTTTAATAAATTGTTTCTCTCTCTTTTCCCCCACAAATATGTATAAATGTTCTCCCGATTATACCTTCCTAATGAGCGCAAAAGTGCGTATAGCTGGGATGATTAGTAAGACGCTGTGTACCCATTTTTTATTCATCCGTCGGAGTGCTTGGTCAGTTCTTTAATGTATAAAGTTTAAAAAAGGTGAAAATGATTTTGAACGATATGTAAAGTATTTCAAATGGCCTGTTTTCTGTCCTCCTGACCCACTAAGGTGGCCGCATAGTCTAAGGCGTTACTCTAGCAATAGACTAAACTGCCCAATACGGGGAGATCGGTGTTCTATCCCGATCGAGTGAAGCTATGATGTTTTTTCTAACAAGTTTTCTACTATCTCTCTCTCGCCACGCAAATGTGGGTCCACTTCTTCTCAATTCAACCTTTCTAATCTTTATCACATTAATGTATTTAGTACAAAGGTGCTTAACCAGAATGGGTACTAAGACACGGTGCTCTGTCCACCTTTACTGCCAACCTTTCACGGCCGGCCAGTACACTCCTTATCCCTCCCCACTCCTCTCACCAACAACACTTCCCACGGACATCCCTACGAGCGCCATCACGTCTGGCTGTGCACGTTGCTAGGTGACGCGTCTCCATGACAACGGGAAGAGATTGGGTAGTGGACCACTTCTCCCCTCTCCTCAGTTTACCACTCCCCTACAGGAGAGTAATCTATACAGGCTTTCCCTCCCCCTTGTTCCCCTTCTTGTAGTGCGTGTATGTACTCTAGACGACCGGTACTTCCAAGGGATGTGACAACGTTACAATTCGTGGGGGGTGGACTTTGTGATTTGTCGCCAACTAAAAGGGTTGCGTTTTTAGAATTAGATTCACTCACGTTTATTTTACACCACTTACTATACTACCCACCCTGCTACCAGCATTTAATTACACTAAATAATGGGGTAGTAATTAGAGAGGTAGAATTTAGAGACAATGTACCAGCATTTACTATGTGGGGGAAAGTAGAAAAGTATTTAGAAAAAAACTATCCTTGGTGCACTATCCTGGGATTTGAAACCTGAGCTCCCCATCACGGGTAGGCCTGAACCAGACCATATGAGCTAGAAATTTATACCGCGTATCTATCAGTGCAGGTGAATACTTCTTATACCTCATAATGACACATACAAAATGGTCAAAGCAAAGTCAATGTAAAGCATCACAACTCGATTATAATGTATAAAATAATTAAATATAATAGTTTCAGCGAGCGGAATTCCCCCTAACAGTGGATCCCCACGTTCCCCTAAAAACAAGTGTAAGAGGCGTATTCCTGAGTAGATTATGTGGTATCTTGGTTGCTTCTACCCCTTGAGTTTTCAATTTGGTAATCCCCATCTATTCGAAACCCAAATCAGGTGAATTGAACTCAAGCAGTATGTCTCCACTCGAAATGTAATATCTCAAAGGATTTTTGATCCAGTTTCATAACGCTGGTTAGCCGATGCTGCCAGTAGCTTCTTACCCCAGCACACCATCTTCATACATAACTGAAAGCGAGGAGATTTGACAACATTTACCAAGAGAGAACGTAAATAAATCATATCTCCATAAGACCTACAGTTTCCTCAGAGATGATATTTAGTATAAGTCGTGTCTGCTGTAGACCATTTACGCTAATACTAAAATATTGTAATCAAAACCTTTACGAATAAATCCCCTTCCTCTGGCACTCCGTGATATGAAATGTTATCGTACATTTTTTTTTGTCGAAGGTTGTCACCCTTTCTGTGCGAAAATATTGCAACCTTGCCCAAGGCGACGGGGCAGGTCCGTAATTCAATTCCCCGCCTGTACTGAATGGTTAATTAGTTGAAATGAGGGGTAAAACTAATTGAGTTTTCAAGTGGCCATGCAGTTATGGAAGTACCGCGTGATTTAATTACAGCCCCTATTCTACATCAAAAGGGTAAATTTATCTGCTCATATCGAGGAAGGTTGGTAATATTTTATTAGTTGGTGAATCTCAAGTTCATAACTACACCCCAGATACAATCGGTTTCCACTTTATAGTAGGCTTAGATAACCATTTAGTACCAATATATGTATAGCTTGGCAAATAAACGTGAACTTTCTAAGAATATGGATGTCAGCTCATGAATTACAAACTAACGTAATCTAAAATACTACTCTTGGTTTAACAGACAAATGTAGTGTCACACCCATAGTTTAAGCCCTCAGACTCCCAAAAGAATGAATTACTAGGGGGAGGAGGGGAAGAGTGGGGCTTGAATCCCAGTCAGATGTGCTGAGGATGGTCTTTACTAAATGGTTTCCTACTTTCCCCTCACAGAAATGTGGGTACTTTACTCAACTTCACCTTCCTCATTTCTATCCCCTTAGGTTTGAAGGTACCCGCACTAGTGGACACGTAGTCTAGGGGCGGTATGTAAGAACGTATAATGAAATCTTAGTGGAGAGATAGTGTGGTCCCAAGCACACTATCGTTCCATTTTTTAACCTATGATGACGCAAGCAAACCCACGCTAGTGTCAACAAAGTATCTACTTAGTCAAGTTCTTGCATACGCCCCTAAGTGTCAAACTCATCAAGTCATGTTTATCTATAGGTGATGGNCCCCTCCCTGGCTCTGCTTTTTTAACAATCTAGAGTGTAAAAAAAGGAAGTGCTTTAGGGGGGGGGGGGGGGGGGGAATCGGTGTTGTCTGTGCTATCCCGGCTGGGTATCTGGGTATACTGAGGGTGTTTTTTCTTCAATGGTTTCCCAATATCCATTCACGTAAATGTCTGTACAATTTCTATAAAATTCTACTTCCTCATCCCTATCACTTTAGCGTAATTAATATAATGCGTACGGCCCGAATGGGTACTAGGAAACGTAGTAGTAAAAAATACCCTATTCTCTCGACAATTTCAAATGCTACTAAATTTGCTTTAATGTTTTCATACGCCAAGTCGTGTTTTCTTATGTTATCACCTTAGAGGAATAGTACCGATTTGGACAACATAAAACATGTATATTTGGCTTCTCTATTTACCTATATTATTATATTCTCTTAAAGTTTATTCTTATGGCGATCTGAGTATAGTTGGTTTCTCTTTCAAGGATTTAGCCCATTTCTTATCCCTTAGTTCTAGCGACCCTTCTCCTCCCACTAATGATGACCACTGAAGGAAATTTCAATTCTTGCCACCTCTTTATCCTCCTTACTTGCACCCCATTCCACTCCAGTTTCACACATTCTAGTGAAGGGTGCAAGAGGCGATAAGCAGAGCACCCTCGATTCTCATCGGCTGGCCCATTTGACAAGAAGATTCAATTTATGTGCTAGCACTTTAAGAAGAGGTATCACTAAACATAGTATGAGGGGTTCAATACTAGGCGGTGTAAAAGTGGAATAAATATAATCACTATTAAACCAATTAAATGTGATTTTACTTTTCCCAACATCTTGTTAGGCAATTGACCATTAGTATGTAAAGCTGTGGACACTTTTTATTGCTTCTCACCAAATCAATGACATAGACAACTCTAGTGCAACTCGCATAGGTGGTCCCATGGTCAAATATGCACTCTCACCTGATACTGGGGGTGCCGGGAATATCGGTGCTCGAATCTTGGTCGGATGAATTGAAAGGGTTTTTTTTTCATAAACGGCATATGTTTTCGAACAAAATATATATTATTCATTATTTATTTTTGCACACATAAACAATCGGAGCTGTTTTCAGGTATGCTTAGTCAATCAAGGTTGTTTCTATGCACACATAACTATTCAAAGGGTTACATCCAAATTAATAATTAAAGTGGGTTTATATATACAAATAGTAAAGAAAGGATGTACAAATAAATAATGTTTTATAGGTTTCATTCACCGTTTTATTTTGAAATTTTTCTATCTATATTTCTGTCTGTCTGTGAAAATATAGGTAATGCAAGAAATAGTTAAATGGGAATAAAAACTCCCTTAAACTCTACTATTTCAAAAGTACAATGACGTCACATAATGTTGTTTGGTTGGATTTAAACTTAGAAAAAACAATAAGAGCACTTATTGAAACCAGGACTCTAAATTGTTTTATCACTCACAAGACAAATATTCAAGCATTTAAATTTTATAAAACCAATTGAACTCTAATTGTTTCATAATATAAAACGAAACAATTACTTGCAGTTTTTTTATGTATTTTCTTTACTATAATCAGCTCATATCGATTGCCAATGTTAAAAATTGAATTAATTCCACAATTTTATCAGATATTACCGCTCTTTACATATTGTGATAGACGTCCCAACGTTGTCTTAATTGAGAGGATTAGTGAAAAAACTGCTGACAAGATAATATAATATATGAAGGTTGAGTGTGTGTGTATCACGAGCAAGGGGTAGGCCATGTAAAACGCGACTAAATGTTGTAGACGAATGTTTGAAAAAGAGAAACATTAAGAGTTTTAAGAATAAAAGAATATTAATGACTTTGTATATGGATGTTGTTGAAGTGAAGGTAGTTTGCAATGATAAGGAAGTAAGGAGAAAGTTAATGAGGATAGATAAAGTACAGTGCATATTTGTTTTTTGGGCTATATACATAGTTTCTTACCTA